>JAHIAM010004187.1:0-69931 GCA_021605205.1 Aegilops longissima | reverse complement strand
CTAGTGAAACCTATGGCCCCGGTCTATTTTCCGTCATATTAATCTCCGTCAACTAGCTATTTCGTCATTGCTTATTTTGCAATCTTTACTTTTCAATCTATACAACAAAAATACCAAAAATATTTATCTTATTATCTCTATCAGATCTCACTTTTGCAAGTGGCTGTGAAGGGATTGACAACCCCTTTATCGCGTTGGTTGCAAGGTTCTCAATTGTTTGTGCAGGTACTAGGGACTTGCGTGTAGTCTCCTACTGGATTGATACCTTGGTTATCAAAAACTGAGGGAAATACTTATGCTACTTTGCTGCATCACCCTTTCCTCTTCAAGGGAAAACCAACGCATGCTCAAGAGGTAGCACACACCTATTTCCCCAGAGGTGGCCCTGGGTTATCGAACCCACGAGAGGAAGATTCCCTTGAAGTGATGGTCTCTAGCAAGCTTATGTTAAAGGATCAATTCCAGCTTTTGACCGGATCAATCAAGCAAACAATGATTCTAACACTACAAAGAGGTGCAGGTATAAGGTCTTAATGCTTACAACCATGCATTTGTGTTGGGACCAGATATGATCTTAATTTGTGCGCTTGAAAGTGCAACTAATCCCCGGGTGGTTTTGGTAATTCATAACAACATATATCTCATTGAACTAATATCCTTTCAAGATAAATATTTTAGGATGTTCATTGTATGGCATGGCATGACATAGAGATGTGGACCCCTCAAAATGCTAAGGACAAAGATTGGCAAAAGCTCAAGACTCTTCATGTTTGTTTAAGTGATCCAAGATCACATTGAGTCCATAGGAAAAGCCAATACTATTAAAAGGGGATGAGGTGTTGCATAATGATCTACTTGCTCAAGTGCTTAGTGATATTGCTCCAAAACCCTAAGCCACTATCTCTATCCAAATATGTCCAAAACCCTAAACTCCAACTCGGCCCCACTGATATCTTTCATCCGGTGCCACCGAGTTCATGCTGACATAGCCACTGCCAGAAACCCTAACAATTTGGTCATACGGATACGGATCTCAGTCCCACCGAGATGGCGTTACCAACGCTCTATGACGTCGCATACACTTTGGTCTCACCGAGTTGTTGCAATCGGTCTCACCGAGTTGGCTTGACAGATTCTCTGTTGCTCATTGCATTCACTTTGGTCTCACAGAGATGATGCAATCGGTGCCACCGAGATGAAGTTTTCCCTAAGCCCTAGCACATCGGTCCCACCGAGTTGTTCCAGTCGGTCCCACCGAGATTCCTAACATTCATATTTTTGAACAGATCTGTGCCACACCGAGTGATGACCCACAAGTATAGGGGATCAATTGTAGTCCTTTTGATAGGTACGAGTGTCGAACCCAACGAGGAGCAGAAGGAAATGACAAGTGGTTTTCGGCAAGGTATTTTCTACACGCACTGAAATTATCGGTAACAGATAGTTTTGTGATAAGATAATTCGTAATGGTAACATGTAAGAAGTGTGGCAAAAGTGCAACAAGGTGGCCCAATCCTTTTTGTAGCAAAGGATAAGCCTTGACGAACTCAAAGTGCTCCAGAGGACACATGGGAATTACTGCCAAGTTAGTTTTCATCATGCCCATATGATTCACGTTCGTTACTTTGATAATTTGATATGTGGGTGGACCGGTGCTTGGGTGCTGCCCTTACTTAGACAAGCCTCCCACTTATGATTAACCCCTCTCGCAAGCATCCGCAACCCATCAGAACGTGCCTACACTTCCACCGTTCATTTTCCGAGAGAGAACCACCTACTCATGTGTTGAGATCAAGAGATTCCATTCCAACCATTTGAACCTTGATTTCTAGCATTCCCCAAGTTGCTTTCCACTCAAATCCTTCTTCCACCATAGCCAAATCTGTGAGAGAGAGTTGAGTGTTGGGGAGACTATCGTTTGAAGCACAAGAGAAGGAGTTCATCATCAACACACTGTCTATTACCTTTTGGAGAGTGGTGTCTCCTAGATTGGTTAGGTGTCGCTTGGGAGCCTCCGTCGTGATGTGGAGTTGAACCAAGAAGTTTGTAAAGGCAAGGAGATTGCCTACTTCGTGAAGATCTGCCCGAGTGAGGCAAGTCCTTCAAGGGCGCTGGCCATGGTGGGATGGACAAGGTTGCTTCTTCATGGACCCTTCGTGGGTGGAGCCCTCCATGGACTCGCACAATCGTTACACTTCGTGGGTTGAAGTCTCCATCAACATGGACGTACAATAGCACCACCTATCGGAACCACGCCAAAAATCTCCGTGTCTCAATTGCGTTAGCCTTATCCAAACCCTTCCCTTTTACCTTTGTTAGGGCATATCTCTCTCTAAGTAGTTTTGGTGATTGATGACAATGCTTTTGCGGACTAATCATGTGCGTTGAGTTTTTCAGAGATTCATTCTTTGGCACGATATGATTCCTTCCCCTCGGAGCTTTACGTGAAGACCGTGTAGTCTCCTTCATTTCAGTTTGGTGGACTTGAGTGGTAGGAGACACCGTACTATCAAGAGGGGATCCGCTTTGGAAAGGCTAGGGTGGAATCAGCACGTACACGTCTTTGTTGCACCCCCAGCTCCTCCCCTCACCTTGGAGCTTGCGGTTTTACAGTAGTGGAGACTATGAGGAGGAAGCGGTAGTACCGCCTCCAGAGCGGTAGTACCGCCTATGGTCCTCAAGCGGGATTACCGCTGACCTTCAGTGGTAGTACCGCTTTAGGGCATAGGCGGCAGTACCATCCTGGTTTGGCAACGCTACCACCTCGATTCAAGGATGCATTCTCTCGTGTCGGGTTTTGCGGCAGTAGTAGCAGCAGTGGCAATGGTAGTACCGCCCATGAGCGGTAGTACCGCGGCAACCACCGCTACTAGTGCCGCCCAGCCCCCTCTCTCCCTCTTGTTCTCCCTCTACTTCTACTACACTCAGTCTATGCGGTAGTACAACTGGTGGTCGCGGTAGTACCGCTGCGACCAGCGGTAGTACCGCTCTACTGGGCAGTATTACTGCTCTATGCGGGCTGAAAAGGGGGGTAACAGTTGGATTGGTTCCCCCACTATAAAAGGAGGTCTTATTCTCCAAGTTGACTTATCTCTTTTCCCCCAAGCTCCATTGTTGCTCCAAAGCTCATTTTCGCCCGATCTCTCTCCCTAGCCAATCAAACTTGTTGATTCTTTAGGGATTGGTTGAGAAGGCCCGTATCTACACTTCCACCAAGAGAAATTTGATTCCCCCCACTAATCTGTTGCGGATCTTGTTACTCTTGGGTGTTTGAGCACCCTAGACAGTTGAGGTCACCTTGGAGCCACATTCCATTGTGGTGAAGCTCAGTGGATTCATTGGGAGCCTCCAATTGAGTTGTGGAGATAGCCCCAACCTTGTTTGTAAAGGTTCGGTCGCCGCCTCCAAGGGCACCAGTAGTGGAACCATGGCATCTCACATTGTGTGAGGGCGTGAGGACAATACGGTGGCCCTAGTGGCTTTTTGGGGAGCATTGTGCCTCCACACCACTCCAACAGAGACGTACTTACTCTCAAAGGGAAGGAACTTCGGTAACACATCCTCATCTCCACCGGCTCCACTTTGGTTATCTCTTACCTTTACTTGTGCAAGCTTGCTTTGTGTTGTATCCCTTGCTTGCTTGTGTTCTTGTTGGTTGTGCATCATATAGGTTGCTCACCTAGTTGCATATCTAGACAACCTAATTTGATGCAAAGTTTAAATTGGTAAAGAAAAGCTAAAAATTGTTAGTTGCCTATTCACCCCCTCTAGTCAACTATATCAATCCTTTCAATTGGTATTAGAGCCTCGTCTCTTTATTAAGGACTTTGCCGTCTGAAGAGTATGGTTGACACCATAGAAGGTGGGGAGGAGCACCCCAGTGTGATTCCGTCCTCGTCTACGGCCGAAGGGGGATCCTCGGTCTCTCGTGAGGAATTCAATGCGGCTTTGGACACATTGAAAACTTCCATGACGACCGAGGTTGAAGGCATGTTCAACAAGTTTTTGGAAGGCCTTAAATTATCCACCGCACCAATGAAAGTGTGTGATCCAGCTAACAAGGTGACGAATGCTAACTCCGACAAGGGGGAATCTACTAGTGACAAAGTTCCTTTATCTAGTGGTAGAAGTGGAAATGGCATCTTTGCCCATGTTGAACCTCCACTTACTTATGGACGACCGGTTCCCTCCTCTCATTTGAATCATGTTGGTCCTCCTCCTAAGTTTGTGAAAAATGAGGATTTTGCCTCTTAGGTCTATCGCTTTAAACATAATTTAAATCATAGTAATACTAATCTTTGGAGAATCATTTAGCAAGGTTTCTACCCGCATGACCCAAGCAACTTCACCCCTAGAGAAGCCGTGGATAATCAATTCAACGAGTCCGCTCTCTTCATCATCCAAGATGTAATTCCATCCGAAGATATTGCGCATCTCCGACCTTTCACCGAGGCCAAGGAAGCATGGCAACATGTTGTTTCCATTTACAAGGGAAGTGCAAGCATTCAACGCTCCAACTATGAAGTGGTGCAAGATGAAGCCGATGAGTTTGCAATGAATGAAGATGAAGAACCTCGTGAGCTTTACCGGAGATTAACAACTCTTGCGGTCTGACTCCGAGATCATGGGAGCAAGGATACGGATGACAGTTGGATCAAGCGCAAGTTTCTCAAGGCCATGATGCCTTACCATATGGCCATGTCCTCCGTCATCCGTCAAAGGACGGACTTCCACACCTTGTCCTCAAGTGAAGTGTTGGATGAGTTTGTGGCTATGAGGTTCTTGGACAAGACCGCCGACAATGCGGTGTTGCGTTCTCAACGAGCAAAGAAGCCCAACCTTGCCTTGAAGGCCAAGGCTAGTGTGGAAGAAGAGGATGAAGAGGAAGAAGAGGAGAGTAACCCCGAAGATACAAAATATGCTTATCATGAGCACACGGCTCTCGCTTCAAGGCAATTTTGGAGCAAGAAGAACTCAAGGCCCAATTTCAACAAGAACAACTCAAGTGGCGCCAAGGGCAAGCAACGTGTGAGGACATGCTACAATTGTGGAAATGTGAGCCACTTTGTTGTAGAGTGCCCATATGAGAAGAGGGAAGACAATGGTGGCAAGCTCATCCGAAAAGACAAGGCCAAGTCCTTTCCCGACAAGAACAACTTCACCAAGAAGACTCCTCCCAAGGGGTTGGTGGCACACGTAGAGTACAATGAGGATGATGACGATGATGAAGACGGTGATACAGTTTCCATGGCCTCCTTTGCCATTGCAACAACTCCACGGGTGTCCCTCTTCGACTCACCCAACGAGAACATTACCGCCAAGTGCCTCATGGCTAAAGCCACTAACAAGGTAACCCCCAACATCAAAACCACCATCACTACTAATCCCTCTTTGACAGATTGCATTGATGAAAGTGAGGGGTATAATGAGGAAGAAAATGAATTCGAGTCTTTCTCGGGTCCATGATGGGAGAGTTGAAGTTCTTTCTCGGGTTCGAAATCAAGCAAAGACGAGAAGGAACCTTCATCAACCAAGCCTAATACACTCAAGACATTCTCAAGAGATTCAAGCTAAGTGATGTCAAGACGGCTTCCACTCCAATGCCCGTCAAATGCCAACTTGACATTGATCCGAATGGTAAAGCGGTGTATCAAAAGGTATATCGCTCCATGATTGGCTCCTTGCTTTACCTTTGTGCATCTAGACCGAATATCATGTTGAGTGTGGGAATTTGTGCACGGTTTCAAGCCGCACCTAAGGAAAGCCACTATGTGGTGGTCAAGCGAATCTTTCGATATTTGGCTCATACCCCAAACTTTGGCTCATGGTACCCAAGAGGAGCAAACTTCAAACTTGTGGGATTTTCGGACTCGGATTGGGCGGGAGACAAACTGGATAGGAAGTCAACTTCCGAAGGGTGCCAATTTCTTGGTTGCTCTTTGGTGAGTTGGTCTTCTAAGAAGCAAAGTTGTGTGTCTCTCTCATCCACCGAAACGGAGTATGTGGCCGTCGGTAGTTGTTGTGCTCAACTTCTATGGATGAGGCAAACTTTAAAGGATTACGGTGTCATTTGTGAAAAAGTGCCTCTTTGGTGTGACAATGAAAACGCCATCAAGATTTTTCTCAACCCGGTGCAACACTTCAAGAAGAAGCATATTGAGATTCGGTATCACTTCATCCGGGATCATATTAGGCGAGGAGAGATCGAGCTCAACTATGTCAACACTCATGATAACCTTGCAGATATCTTCACGAAGCCCTTGGATGAAGCAAGATTTCGCGAGTTAAGGCATGAGCTAAATATCATTGATTCGAGCAATGTGGCTTGAACCCTTGCACACCCCACCATGCTCATCGTGTTGTCTTGTTTAGGTGTAGGCATGGACATAGGGGGAGTGTTGTTCTTTCAATGAACTCTCCCTCCCCCCATTATGCATAAATTGATCACGTCTTTCACATTAGCCATTTTTTATGGTACTTGTGCTTCAAAGATGAGTTTTGGTCATGGGCCCAAGGTTAAAATATTCGTAGTGCCATACCACTTGACTCAAACATAGGTGGCCTCGGCCACCGCCCTCTCTTTGAGAGTTGTGTGTTTCTTGTCCTCCCGTGGGTGTTTTTCTGCATTTGTGTTTGCCCCTTCTCCTCTTCGTTTCATTTTCTTGTTTCTTGAGCTAAGCCTGTTTCTGTCTTGTCTTCCAGTTTTGGCCGGGCAGTACTACCGCTAGAGGCGCGTGGTACTACCGCTTATGATCAACAAGTGGTACTACCGCGCCCGAGCAGCACTACCGCTGTGGAGCGGGACTAGGGGTTAGGGGTAGGGGAGTTTCTTTCTCCACCACACCCATTCGCACAACCCACTCATCCTCTTCGTTTCTCCAGCGACGAACTTGCCGCGGGAGGGCGCCGGTGGGCCGCCTCCTCTGGGCCATCTTTCACCTTTTCCTCCGATGGGATAGATCCCCACCTCTTCCTCTAGCCATGGATGCTGGTATTGCCCCCGATCCTTTTCTCTTTGCTTCTAGGTTTCAGATCTAGTATTTAGGGGCAATAGGCTTTGCATTCATCGACTTTTGGCCAAATCGAAGCTTGAGTAGGATGGTGAAGGCTTCTAGACTGTTTGGATTGATATTTGGTAGGCTTATGTTTGAATTTGGCATCTTGGTAGTGCCGGATTTGGCCACGGCAGTAGGGAACTGCCGTTCCCGCACCTGGGGCGGTACTACCGCTCTCCTGGAGTGGTACTACCGCTCAGGCGGTACTACCGCTTCCAGGTCGCGGTACTACTGCTGGATGCCCAATTCCATCGTACTCATACCAAACATCGATCCGTGTTGCTTTCTCTGGTGGCTTATGCTTGTTCTTTTGTGTTGTTTCTTGTGTCCGTGTGTTTGGTTCCAGGTGATGGCCCTTCTGAGCAACATGTCCGCCGTGTCAACCCCGGGCGTTCTACTTCAAAGCGCTATCGCACCTCTGAGACAGTGGTTGCTTCTTCAAGTGTTCCTCCGTCCAGTGTTCCGTCACTGCAGCCTACCAAGAGTACTGCGAAGAAGCCCAAGCTGAAGCCCAAGTCAGTGACTGAGATGACTGCCAAGGAGTTCTGGGAGAAGCGTCGGCGCAATCCCTATGAGCAAGATCAAGAGCCCAATATTGTTAACCATCCTTTTTGGAACCGTTTTCAGTGGGCAATCTACTTTGATGTGATCAAAGCAAAGAAGAATCTCTATGTTGATATTTGCACCATCGACACTGACTGATCCTGCCTACTTTGGCGAAGCCCTACAGATGTGTAGTCAGCTGAACATTCTCCTGATCATGCAGTTCAACAAGGACTTTGATGCAGATTTGGTGGCTCAGTTTTATGCCACGGTCCATCTTGGAACGGATGAGTAAAGGACTCTAACTTGGATGACCGATGGCAAGCTTCTCTCTATCAAATGGAAGGCATTCATGGAGTGTAACATCCCAAATTTTCAATTTGGAATGTTATACATAGGTCATTCATGCATATCATATTTTATTGCATTTTTGTTCCGCAATCCTCGAAATCCTAAGCAACTCAAGGACCCTTGGAGAGAGTTGTGGATTTCCCGGTTTTCATATTTGACTTTTATCGAATATTGAAACGAGGATTTTGATTTTAATTATTTTTCTCTCCAAAAAATATTTCATGTTAAAATAAATGAGAGGAGATAATATGACTTCTCCAAAATAATTGAAATATTGGAGGAAAATATTAAAATCTTTTATTTGATTTTATTCGGGTTTTATTTGCATTAGAAAAAAAATTGCATGTTTTCAAAATTGCATTTTAGTGCAAAGAAAATGTTCATCTCATCCTAAATATTTCATTTATACGGTGAAAATTTGTTTTGGCATTTTTAGAATTTTATTTTATTTTATAGGATTTTTTCTGTTCGGCGGAATATTATAAAAAAACTCTCCACGCCTGACTGGGCCGAAGCCCAGCCGAGCCAAGCCGTCCCACCCGCGTCACCGCCTCTGTCGGTGTTCTGGGAATGGGGGTCCCCAGACTTGCCTGCTTGCGGCCTGCGGTGTGGCTCAAAGGAGGCCTAGGACAACCCATCTTCATCAACGCAAGCTCAAGACCTCGCGAGGGGCCAAGCCTCGTGGGGGACGACGACAGGAGCTTCCTCAGCACGGCCTCGTCAGCCGACTCATGAGGAGGCGGAGAGTTTAAGGCAGGGTACTCGCGAGGTGCCCATGACGCAAGCCATGATTTACCAAGGGCGCCATCGGCCAGCCCACAGCAGCGCCCTCCTTTCCTCTTTGGTGCAAAGGAGCAAGCGCAGCGAGAGCATCAAGCAAAGGCATCCGCTTGATGCAACAAGACCAAGACCAGCCCCAACGGCTGGAAGGGAGTCATCGTGGAGCCCAAGCATGCGCCATCACCAGAGCCTTTGGCGGCGAGGACCAACTTTAGTCGGATAAGTGTACTGCTATTCCCTTCAAATGGCTAATTGTTGGCGCCCTTCCCGCCAATATTTGGGAAGAGGCCTAGGGCCTTCGCCAATAAATAGGAGTAGCCACACTCAGAGTAGGGGCGGCTGGTGAGAGGCATCTAGATCTGGCATTTGGAATCCAGAGAGAGAGAGATAGAGACCCGATCCTCAAGCTAGAGCGACGGAACACCACCTAGCAGTTCATCACATCCACCAAGAATGACTCGCGAGGCTGTTCTTCCCGCATCGTTCTCATCAGCCCAAGAGGCAATCCACCACACCACAAACTAGAGTAGGGTATTACACCACAACGGTGGCCCGAACTAGTATAAATCTTGTGTCTCTTGCGCTGTTCTTTTAGTAGCTTAGGTTCCTGCGATTCGGCGAGGTACGAGACGGTGGAGGGTTGGATCTCCGCGCGCACCCCAGTGTTCGAACCTCAAGGGTCTGCCGGAACCCGAATCCGACATTTGGCGCGCTGTAGGGTGCGCTGAATCTGCTTCCGTCGCTTTGCTCTTCCCGACCACTGCAACCATGCTCGACGCTTCGTCGGGCTCGTGGTTGAGCGCCGAGCCGCCCTCGCCTCCCATGTCGCCCGGACAGCTCCGGACGGCGGGCGCCCTCGCCGCTCGCCGCCCGCCCAACACCGCCACCGCCCGGCGGGGCGGGTAGTAAGCGCCGCCCTCGCTCCTCGGCGACCTCGGGGAGGGGCCGCGGCTTCCTCGCCGCCCGCCCGTCGCCGTTCCTCCACTCGTCGCGGCCCTCTGGCGGCTTGCAGCGCCGCCTTCCACCGCCATGTCAAGACATTCGTCCGCTGGTCGGCGCCGCCCACGCTGCATGGGGCTCCCTCAGTCGGACGGAGTCGCCGGCCAGCTGACCTTCGACTCTCAAGACCACCCCACCAACTCGGCCGCTCGGTGCGCCCCCATGCTCTGCACACCCACCATCTGCCAGTTGCCGCCACCAGACCCTCATCGACGGCGGTGCCGGCCTCAACGCATTTCTCGCCGAGGCCTTCAACCTCCTCTCAGATACCTGTGGAGCGGCTGCAGCCCAGCCGCCTTTTTTCGGGCATAGGAGGAGGGTCATCCAGCTCCTTGGGGCAAATCCGCTTCCAAGGACCTTGGGCACCTTCGACAACTTCCGCGACGGAACTGGTCGACTTCGACATCGCCCCATCGGCCTCCCCTACAATGCCATCCTTGGTTATCCAGCATTGGCCAAATTCATGGCCACAACCCACCCGGGTACAACCTCATGAAGATGCACGGAGCAGCGGCGTCCTCACTGTGCCGGGGATATCAAGGTGCGCCATGAAGCCAGACTCACCTTCAAGACGGCGGCTGCAGCGCAGCCCGCCGATGCGGAAGCCCCCAAGCCCAAGGGGGCTGCGCCAACCAAGAAGAAGCAGTTGTTCACTCAAGACAAGGCGGAGACCAAGCAGATACCTGTCGATGAGGATGGGTCCACAGACGCCACCATCACCATAGGCGCCAACCTCAAGCCCGAACAGGAGGAAGCCCTTGTCAAGTTCCTGCGTGCTAACAAGAAGGTGTTCGCCTGGGAGCCCGACCACCTGGCAGGTATCCCACGGGGCGTAATTGAGCACCACCTCAATGTGTGCCCCAACGTGCGTCCAGTGAAGCAGAAAGCGAGAAGGCAATCCACTGAAAAGCAGGCCTTCATCGTCCAAGAGACCCGCAAGCTAGAAGCCACGGGGGTTATTCGCGAGGTCCGATACCCAGATTGGCTGGCCAACCCCGTGGTGGTGCCAAAGAAGGGTGGAAAGGAGCACATGTGTGTCGACTTCACCAACCTCAACAAAGCATGCCCGCAGGATCCGCTTCCGCCCTCAGATCGACCGGATCGCCGATTCCACCGCCGAGTGTGACCTGTTATGCTTCTTGGACGCCTTTTCCGGTATCACCAAATCAAGATGGCGGTGGAAGACGTGGAAATGACGGCCTTCCTAACCCCGTGTGGAGTGTACTACTAAACATGCATGCCATCTGGCTGCGCAACGCGGGCAACCTTCCAAATGCTCATGCACATCACCTTGGGCCCACACTCGGGAAGAATGTGGAGGCATACGCCGACGACATCGTGGTGAAGTCTCATGAGGCCAAGACCTTGATACAATACTGGAAGAAACCTTCATGAGCCCCAACGCAGTTGAGCCCGCGACTCAACCCGGAGAAGTGTGTGTTTGGAGTTCCTCGTGCAAGCTCCTGGGTTTCCTCGTGTCCCACCGAGGCATTGAGGCCAACCTGAAAAGGTCAAGGCAAGGGAAGACATGAGCCCACCAAAGACCCTCGTGGAAATGCAATAGCTCACGGGCGCCAGAACGGCGCTGGGCCGCTTATCTCCCGATTGGGGGAGCGGCGCTGCCTTTCTTCCACCGATGAAGAAAAAGGGGCCCTTCGAGTGGATCAAGAGGCCGACAAAGCGCTTTCAAGACCTCAAGAGGTACCGACCATCCCTCCAAAGGATGGTGGCCCCACGCCTCGTGAGCCCTTAGTACTCTACCTCGCCGCCACTCCCTACTCCGCTAGCGCTGCTCGTGGCGCTTAGGAGGAGCGCCAGCCAAGACCACGGCGGCCACCGAGCTAAGGCAAGACCGAATCGAAGGAACTAGCGGAAGCCAAGACCGCAATGGAAGAAGATCAGCCGTCACAGCAGCAGGCACCAAGGGCGGGGAGGCCTCCCATCCAAGCACCCAGCCCGGAGGCGCTGCCGCCGGAGGCACCACAGCTTCCTGAAGACGCCACCAGCACCGACGCCCCTAACCTCGCCGAGCACCCGTGTACTTTGCCAAGACCGTGTTACGGATGCGAGGGCATGGTACCCCATGCCGCAGAAGCTCCTCCTCGCTGTTGGTGGCTTCGCAAGTTACGCACTACTTCCTGTGGTCATCCAATCAAGGTTGTCTCGCATACCCCCGGAGAGGGTGCTCAGAGCCCCAACTCGGCCGGAAGGGTCGCCGAGTGGAACATTGAGCTGCAAGCATTCCAGCTCGCTGTTCAGACAACCAGAGTCATCAAGGGGCCACACGACAGATTTTGTGGCCAAATGGATGTAAGCACCGGGCCTCGTGGCGGTGAGGATCGGTCCTCTCCCGTGAAGCGGCGCCGAAGGTTGGGTCATGTACTTGACGGAGCGTTATCTGCATGTATACTGGGCTAGGGCAGTGCTCATATCTCCCGCCAGACAAGCTTTACTATGCCGTGCAGCTCTGCTTCCAAAGATGGCGAGAAGGTCTCCAACAATATAGCAGAATACGAGGGGCCGATAAGCGGTCCAAAGGCTGCCGCCACCCTAGGGGTGAAGCGCCTACCATCAAGGGCGATTCGCAGCTCCTCGTCAATTTCTCCAACAAGGTGTACGAGCCAAGAGATGAACACATGGAGGCCTACCTTACAGAGGTCCGCAGGATGGAGAAACAGTTCTGGGGGTTGGAGCTGCAGCATGTGCCCCGCGGCACCAATCAAGGGGCCGACGACATCGCCAAACGAGCCTCCAGGAGGTTACCCCAGGAGCCGGGCGTCTTTGAGGAATGGCTCTTCAAGCCCTCAGCCCTGCCGCCGTTATCAAGCACAGCACAGCCTCGGGAGGAGCTCCCTCAACCACCTGCCTCGAGAACCCCAGCCTGCGGCCCGGCCTCAGGAGCACGCCTACTCCTAATGATGGAACCTCAAGAGGAGTGCTGGATCACGGAGCTCAAGAGTTACTTAACGCGTGGGACTTTGCCAGAGAAGGAGGAGGAGGCAGAGCGTGTGGCGCGGCAAGCCACGGCATACAACATCATGGATGGAGAGCTCTCACCGAAACGATCAACGACGATCCTCGCTACCGCATCACCAGGAACAGGGAAGGAATTGCTGGCAGATATACATGGCGGAGATTGTGGGCACCATTCATCATCACGGACCCTTGTCGGCAAGGCGTTCCGCAGCGGTATCTATTGGCCCACCGCGCTCAATGATGCTATCGAACTCGTGAAGGCTTGCGAGGCTTGTCAATTCCATGGCAAGCAGATCCACCAGCCAGCAGGAGGTCTGCAAACCATCTCCCTCACTTGGCCATTCGCGGTCTGGGGGCTGGACATTCTGGGAACTTTTCCTCGGGCGCCAGGGGGCTATCGCTACCTCTACGTCGCCGTGGAAAAATTCACCAAGTAGGCCGAACTCAAGGCCGTCCGCGCCATCCCTGCTGGTTCTGCGGTCAAGTTCATCAAGGGCATCGTGAGCCGGTTCGGAGTGCCGAACCGCATCATCACCGACAACGGTTCGCAGTTCACCAGTAACCTTTTTAAAACGTACTGCGCTAACCTTGGGATGCAGATATGCTACGCTCGCGGCGCACTTCGCAGCAATGGACAGGCCGAGCGGGCCAATGCAGAGGTCCTGAGAGGCCTCAAGACCAGGACGTTCAAGAAGAAACTGGAAGCCTGCGGTAGAGGCTGGTACGACGAGCTTTCGTCCGTGTTGTGGTCCATCCGCACAACCGCAACCAAGCCAACTGGAGAGACCCCCTTCTTCCTGGTCTACGGAGCCGAAGCGGTCCTCCCTCACGAGGTCAAGCGTCGATCCGCGCGGGTCCTGGCGTTCGATGAAACGCTGCAGGACGCCATGCGGGGGACGGCCCTTGTGCTGGGGGAGGAGCACCGTCGAGAAGCCGCGCTGCGAGCGGCAAGGTACCAGCAGGCACTCCGACGATACCACTGCCGCAACATCCGCCCCAGAACTCTCGAGGTAGGGGACCTTGGCTCCGACGGTTCCTCTCCAGGGAGGGACTGCATAAGCTCTCTCCCATGTGGGAGGGCCCATTCAAGGTTGTTCATGTTTCCAGGCCTGGCTCCATGCGCTTGGAGACTCAAGAGGGAGTACCTATACAGAACGCGTGGAACATCCAGCACCTCCGGAGGTTTTACCCCTAAAAGGCCCAGAGCCTGTGAAGAAGGCGAATGCCTGTGAAGTTCATCCTTTTGGAAAAGGCCCAGGGCCTGTGAAGAAGGCGAATGCCTGTGAAGTTCATCTTTTTGGAAAAGGCCCAGAGCCTGTGAAGAAGGCGAATGCCTGTGAAGTTCATCCTTTTGGAAAAGGCCCAGAGCCTGTGAAGAAGGCGAATGCCTGTGAAGTTCATCTTTTGGAAAAGGCCCAGAGCCTGTGAAGAAGGCGAATGCCTGTGAAGCTCACCTTCTGGGAAAAGGCCCAGAGCCTGTGAAGAAGGCGAACGCCTGTGAAGCTGCCGCGTTCTGGAAAGTCCCGGAGCCTGTGAAGAGGGCAAACACCCGTGAAGCTTGCTTCCCAGAAGAAAGGCCTGGAGCCTGTAAAGAAGGCGAACGCCTGTGAAGCTCGCCGCCCGTGACACTCTTACGTAATAATGAGTTGGGGCTGTACACGCCTGAGTCTCAGAGTGCCGCCTCAGCCCCGGGCTCCCTCCCACGCCCAAAGGCAGCACTTAGCTCCTACTGGTGAGAAGACGTCAAGACTAGACTAGGTGCCGGACGCGCTTTTTCATTTGCTTTCTACAGCTTGACTAGTTATTCCCATTTGGAGTTTTTATCAAAACTATCGCCTTTTTGGTCCGTGGTTCTTCGGTCTTTTCACTCTCCTCGCTCGATTTCTCTTACGCTGGGACTCGTGGAGGCGGAAGCCTCGGAGCCCCGCGAGCGCTCCTGCCCCTATCGCCAAGTTTTCACGGCCCGGTCCACAGCCGAGCACCTCCTGACCATGCCTCACGGGCAGCACAACGCCAACACAGTGGCTGGATCACGCCTGCTGCCACGGCTGGGGTTCACTTGCGAATGGGCGACGGTAGAACGGAACAGATCGTGGATAACAAAAGCAAGACAATAATTAACGGCGTTGACTTCTAAACGCGCTTCATCGGGCCACACATTGTTCCTTTTTACGCAGGAGAAAAGAAAGGAAAAGGACAGCGGTGAAGCACGCCTGCGCCGCTCTCTTGAAGGCTCGAGCCTCATGGAGCTCAGCGACTCCTCTCGCTTCACCGGGGCGTGGCGGCAAGCGGACCCGCTGTCACCCCCCAAGCAGGCGCGGCGGCGTGGGGGCTGGCCGCGGACGCTGCTGGAAGAATCACCACCCGAAGAAGAGCTGGTGAAGCGTGAGGAGTCGCGGGCATCGCCGGCCGCCCGCGCGCTGCCCTCTCCGCCCACGCCGGGGCTGAGTCCTCGACCGCGATCATCGTCTTCAGGGCAGCACCCCATGCGGCGACCGTCTTCCCCGAACACCCTCACGTAGAGGGTGGCGTCGCCATCGTACTTGAAGTGCAGGGAGCACCGGCGGCGGAGACCACGCACGCTGAAGCGAACGCCTGCCACCAAGGGCCAGAACAGCTTCCCGCAGCAGAGACCTCCAGAGAAGCCCACAAAGCCCGGCTACAGCAGCCATCTGCCTGGAGCCAGAGGCCACTCAGGGCACCATCTGGGAGCTCACCCAGGAGGAAGCACGGGAGCTGAAGCCGGACGCCGGACGGCTCCTGCGCCCTCACCATGAACTCCGACAGCTTTCAAAGAACATGGAGGCGTGGCCACGGGGACGCGCAGCGGGGCACGCCCGACGATGGCCACCGCTGTCGCCATGCCGAGAGCCTCCCCACGATCATGGGGACCGCCGTGGAGGCCACGGATGCTTGCGAGGGCGACTCGACCACACTTAGGCAGAGGAGAGGAAGACTCGACCTGACGGCCCTTCCCTTCTCTCGCTGCCGAGAACATCCTTGGTGGAGCCATGGAGAAGAAGGAGAGACAAGAAAGGATAGACCGAAGGGCGCGCCGTTCCGTGCCTTATTGCCGGCGAAGGCCAACCGCCGGCCTCCACGATCACCGTAATCATGACCAACTCGCATGCGTGGACTTGTCGAATCCGGTGGTTACCGAGGCATCGTGGGGTGCAAGGCGACACGTCCAATCAACCGCCACGCGGCACTCAAGGCAGCAGGCTGTTAGGGCTCGCGACGCTCAGACTTGCCCTTTCGCCTCTCGCCGCCAAGTTCGGGCGCCGTGGGCCATGGGGCTACTGTCGGCGTTCGGGAACAGGGGTCCCAGACTTGCTCGCCTCGCGCCCGCGGGCGTGGCTCAAAGGAGGCCCAGACAGCCCATCTTCATCAACGCAGCTCAAGACCTCGCGAGGGGCCAGATTGCGGGCGGACGACAAGGAGCTTCCTCAGCACGGCCTCGCCAGCCGACTCATGAGGAGGCGGAGAGTTCAAGGCAGGGTACCTCGAGGTGCCCATGACGCAAGCCATGATTTACCAAGGGCGCCATGGGCGCCCAGCCCGCAAAGATCCTCCTTTCCTATTTGGTGCAAAGGGAGCAAGCGCAGCGAGAGCATCAATCAAAGGCATCCGCTTCGTGCAACAAGACCAAGAACAGCCCCAACGGCTGGAAGGGAGTCATCGTGGAGCCCAAGCAAAGGCCATCACCAGAGCCTTTGGCAAAGCGAGGACCAACTTTAGTCAGATAAGTGTACCTGCTGTTCCCCTTCAAATGGCTAATTGTTGGCGCCTTCCCGCCAATATTTGGGAAGAGGCCCAGGCCTTCGCTTATAAATAGGAGTAGCCACACTCGAGTAGGCGGCTGGTGAGAGGCATCTAGATCTGCATTTGGAATCCAGAGAGAGAGAGAGATAGAGACCCGATCCTCAAGCTAGAGCGACGGAACACCACCTAGCAGTTCATCACATCCACCAAGAATGCACTCTCGCGAGGCTGTTCTTCCCTCAGACTGCCTCATCAGCCCAAGAGGCAATCCACCACACCACAAACTAGAGTAGGGTATTACACCACAACGGTGGCCCGAACTAGTATAAATCTTGTGTCTCTTGCGCTGTTCTTTTAGTAGATTAGGTTCCTGCGATTCGGCGAGGTACGATACGGTGGAGGGTTGGATCTCCGCGCGCACCCCAGTGTTCGAACCTCAAGGGTCTGCTGAACCCGAACCGACAGCCTCCCGTCCCTGTCGCCGCGGGACTGGAGAGTCCGAGCCGCCTCGAGCCCTCCCAAGTCGGCCGCCGCCGCCTCTTCCCCTTTAACACCACCCCGGCCCCCTCGAGCCCCAAGTCGCCGCCCGCCTCGCCTCGCCTCGCCGCCTCCAGCCGCCAAGGCCACGCCCATAAGCCCGCCGCCCGAGCCCCGCCTCCGGAGTTGCCTCGCCGGAGAGGTAACGCGCCGATCCGCCGCCGCCAGTTTTTTTCTAAAAACCGTTCGGTTTTTTTAGAAATCCTAGTTTGTTTTTTAGATCGGTTCGCCGGTTTTTTCTCGGTTCTTATGTTTAGCGGACGTTCGTCCGTACGTTCGTTTAAACGAACGGTTTTCGCCCGTTAGTTACAGCTAATGAACACTCGTTCGTTAGTCTGTTCGTCAGTTTTCTTTTATTGGATTTGTCTGTGATTATTTTTGATCGTGATTTCTGATTCGATCTTAGTTTCTGTTTATCTTTTTGCTCGTTAGTCGGAATCAGGCGATTCAAGCGCCTAGATCTTCGTCTCGAGACCCTCTTTATGTTTAGCCAACTTAAACAAGATTTTGATACTGTAAAATTTGACCTTAGTTCAGATTAGTAAACGGATCTTGTTTCTTTCGCCGTTTGAGTTTTGTTGCTCCGTTTGATTTGATTCTTTTTGCAAACCGGAGTTCTTAAGTTGAACTCTCTGGTCAACCTCTCTTATTTGAGTTTTGCTTGTGCATCTTTGCTTGTTGCTTATGTATGCTGTTGTTTGCTTGCGATAGAATTCCCGGAGTGCGAAGCGTGTTACTACGAGTCTCTAGGATTCGCGGATCGTCAGCAAGGCAAGTAACACATTGATCATACTCTTTTCATACCCAGTTTTTATGCATTAGTTCCAATCCCCAAACATTGCATGATTAGGATGTCATTAACTTGTGGGTTGGGAAGTAGTTATTGAGGTAGAACCTATTGCCCTGTTACTATCAAACCCTTGGGAGTTACTTC
The DNA here is from genome assembly GCA_021605205.1 of Aegilops longissima. Taxonomy (NCBI): domain Eukaryota; kingdom Viridiplantae; phylum Streptophyta; class Magnoliopsida; order Poales; family Poaceae; genus Aegilops; species Aegilops longissima. The sequence continues at coordinate 51,994 of JAHIAM010004187.1, read as the reverse complement.
TACGCGTTGCTTATATTGCTATGCTATGCTCGTAGACGTGGTTTGGGTTTGAGTGAAATCCATGACAGACGTGAGATTGTTAATTAATGGTTCAACTTAAGGTGGCAACTTAAATAAACATCTGGGTGGATTGAGGCACCTGGGGAACCCAGTGTTATCTGTTTTTTTGGAAATCCTGGGGTACCCGTGTGATCTTCCTATGGACCGCCACCCATGCTCAAAGGGAACTAAGATGATTCATGCTAGAAACTTCCGTGTGCAGCCACAAGCTATTATGGGCTCTAGCATAGTTGAGTAAGTTACGTGAAGCTCTTGAAGAGGCGGATCAGCAGGTAGTGGGTTTTGTAGGTTTGGTATGGTCTACTGGAGTAGAGAGTTAATGTTTCTGAAAGATTGTGTCTCGGTCATCCGTTTCTCAAACACCATGTAGTGCGAGAAATCCAACGGAGGCGATCGAGTCTTGTGGGGAAAAGTGCGCAAACCTCTGCAGAGTGTACAATCTAATCATGGTTAGCCGTGTCCCCGGTTATGGACAATCTTGAGTATCTAGTACTTGGGTTATCACATGTATCTCATCACTCTTAATTAATATTGTTGGGTTGTTAATCACTTTAATTAGGATTGAGTTGGGGGTACCTTCTCAATGTTTCAACCACCATGATAGTTAAATTAAAATCTATTCCTTTGTTGTAGGAAAAAATTGGCTTTCGCAAAAACTATAACCATAGAGCTTTCCACCAGCCAAATATGCATGTAGTAATAGCATTATTCTATTCTTGCTCTATTGTGTTATATTGCCAAAGATATTCCATGTGCTGAATTGTTTTGACCGCAACATATTATGTTGCGACTTTTCGACGAGGAGTAAGGTTCGTTAGGTCGCTGCCGTGCAGCTCAGCTATGCCGTTGGAGTTGATGGACTCACTTTATCTTCCAAGCCTTCCGCTGTTATCGTATTAGATGGCCTTAAGCCATATTATTGTAATAAGCTCTCTCTCTTGAGACATTCAATGTAATAAGTGTGTGATTGCTACTCTGTTATAAATCCTTCGAGTACTGTGTGTGTGTTAGCATTACCGATCCAGGGATGACACTGAAGCACAGAGACTTGACTGTTTGAGGACAGGTCGCTACAAGATGGTATCAGAGCACACGCTGAGTGTAGGACACGACCACTATAAACCATAGGTCACTCTTCTCTACTCATTTCTAACTCATCTCCATTTCCTACTCTTTAGGATGACAGACATGAAGAACAAGTTTGCACAACCGAATGAAGACACACCTTTTGGACTCCACGTGAAGGAAGTCACTAGGTACTTGAACATTGGAATACCAAGCTTCACCGGGACATACAACGCCACCTTACCAGAAGAGGAGCGCTGGATGATTCAAGTACAAGTTCCAGGAAGGACGATCTCGCCAACTTCTAAACCCATAGAATTTTCTTCCGAAGCACCCTCATGGAGTCTAGGCAAGAGCATGGCAGCCCACATTACCATGGGACGCATCGGAGAAGTCTACAACAGGGAACTCAAGGAAACTATCTACCAGATATGTGGGCGCCGAGACGAGCAATGGGAAGTAATCAACACCAAGAAGGATAGATCCATTGCAGCTTTCATCCAGGAGTTAAACCAGCACACTCGACGTCAGGAGAACCAGATGTGCACGGACATGATGGACTTGAAGAAGGCGAAGACTAGGATCATCAAGCTGGAGGAAGAACTCAAGTTTTCACGCGATGGATATGAGGAGGAAATTAAGACACTACTGGAGAAGAATGACGACCTAGTTAAGAAGATCGAAGTATTCATGGGAGGTCCAGCACCGGGAGTAGAAGACGATGATTCCACTTGCCCGGACAACTACATCATCATCGACGACACCGATTCTGATCCTAGTGATGATGATTTTGAAGACGAAGCTGGAGCAGACATCATGGAGTCTTCCAACGATCAAAATTTCTAGATGACCACCATATATTAGTAGTATTCCCCCATGTATTTAGTAGTAGTAGAGCACTTTTGCGATAGTTCTAGAATGCTTGTATGCCCTTGCTTGATTTATTGAGTGAAATGATTGTTTTTGTCTCATGTGCATATGGGTAGTGCTTTCTCATTAGACCCCTTTTCTATTCTGATCTCTTCCATCTAAACCCATCAGATGCCTCCGAGACGTGACACCGGTTTTGTTTTCCCACCAGAGCTCACCCAGTTGATCCAGCAGCAGAATGACTTGATGCAATTGCTAGTTCAGAACCAGGGCAACAAAAACAACAACAACAACAACAACAACAACAACAACAACAACAACCCGCCGCCAGTGGACAACCTAGCCCGTTTTCTAAGGTTACATCCGCCGGTGTTTTCCAGTAGCACCGAGCCTATAGTTGCTGATGATTGGCTACGCCGTATTGGAAGGTAGTTGACCACCGCAGGTTGCACAGATGCTGAGAAGGTGCGCTTTTCCGCACATCAATTGGATGGACCAGCAGCCTCATGGTGGGATAATTACACAGCCACTTTCCCCATATCCAATGTCACTTGGGACCAGTTTTAGCAAGCTTTCCGCATAGCCCATGTCTCAACTGGAGCTATGCAGATGAAGAAGCGTGAGTTCCGCAACCTACGCTAGGGAAACCGTACCGTGGCTCAGTACGTGGATGAGTTTAGCAAGTTATCTCGCTATGCCCCTAACGATGTAGCCACGGATGCCGCGAAGCAGGAGAAGTTTATGGAAGGGCTGAATGATGAGATGAGCATGCAGTTGATGGTAGCAACCTTCAACAACTACCAGAGTTGGTAGATAAGGCTCTTATGATTGAAGGAAGCAGAATAGATTGAGAGCCGAAGAGAAGTACGGACAAGGGAAGAGAACCCAGGAGCTCAGCAGAAGCCTCGCCTAACCCCGAACTCGGGAGGATTTGTTCATAACCATGGAGGTCACAACCACACTGGAGGAGGATCGCATAACCACAATGATGCTAAGAATGGAAATGGGAACGGAGCTAACAACAATCAGAACCGCTCCAACCCAGCCACACCCACCAAAATAGACCTAAGTCAAGTTACTTGCTTTAAGTGCGGGAAGACAGGGCATTATGCCAATGATTGCCCTGAAGGAAGGAATGGAAACGGAAATGGGAGCGCTGGGAAGAAGCCTAATCCATTCAACAAAGGACAAGTGAACCACGTTAACGTGGAGGAGGTTGAAGAGCAGCCGGACGCGGTAATAGGTAAGTTTTTGGTTAAGTCATTTACCGCTCTTGTTCTTTTTGATACTGGTGCATCGCATTCATACATATCATGGGGATTCGTGGATAAGTTTAAACTACCAACCCAAACCCTTAGGACCCCTCTCTTAGTGAGTTCACCTGGAGTAGAGTACATGGCTAGCCGATGGTGCGACCAGATACCCCTAACCATTGGTACACATGTTTTTCCGTCCGACCTAATTATCTTGGAGTCACAAGGATTGGATGTGATATTAGGCATGGACTGGATGTCAAAGTATGGAGGAAGCATTGACTGTGCTAGTAAGTCGATTTATCTCACCACCCCGGAGGGAAAAAGGATTAAGTATGTATCTAGGCATGTGCCTAGGAGGAGCCAAGTGAATGCCCTCACGGGAGTTGTTCAGGAGGAAGTGCCTGTAGTGAAGGACTACCCGGATGTTTTTCCAGAGGAGTTACCAGGCATGCCACCGGATCGAGACATTGAGTTTCTGATAGAGCTATTGCGAGGTACAGGGCCAATATCCAAGAGACCCTATCGGATGCCCGCAAATGATCTGGAGGAAATTAAGAAATAGATCAAGGAGTTATTGGAGAAAGGTTAGATTCGAAGGAGTTCATCACCTTGGGGAGCCCCAGTGCTTTTGGTTGAGAAGAAGGATAAATCCCTAAGGATGGTTGTTGATTATCGAGCTTTGAATGAAGTAACGATTAAGAACAAGTACCCACTACCGATGATCAATGATCTGTTCGATCCGTTGCAAGGAGCTAAGGTGTTTTCGAAGATCGATCTTACGATCGGGATACCATCAGTTGAAAATTCGAGAGAAGGATATACCAAAGACAGCATTCACCACTCGTTATGGATTATACGAGTATACGGTCATGTCGTTTGGACTGACTAACACCCCTGCATATTTCATGAGTATGATGAACAAAGTGTTCATGGAGTATTTGGACAAGTTTGTTGTGGTGTTTATTGATGATATTATGGTATACTCGAAGAATGAAGAGGAGCACAAGGAGCATTTGCGCTTAGTTCTCAAAAAACTCAGGGAACACTAGTTGTATGCTAAGTTCAGCAAATGCGAGTTTTGGTTGAAGGAAGTCAGATTCCTTGGACATGTTATATCAGGAGAAGGTATAGCAAGAGACCCCAAAGAAGGTTCATCCAACACCAATGGTTGGCACCCACTTCAGTTAGCGAGATCCGCAGTTTCCTTGGACTCGCAGGATACTACTGGAGATTCATTGAGAATTTTTCCAAGATTGTGAAGCCAATGACTGAACTATTGAAGAAGGATACTAAGTTTAAATGGACAGAAGATTGCGAGGCAAGTTTCCAGGAGTTGAAGAAACGTTTGACTACAGCCCCGGTGCTAACACTGCAAGATATACATAAGGAGTTCCAAGTGTATTGCGACGCCTCTCGCTTAGGACTTGGATGTGTGCTTATGCAGGACGGAAGAGTTGTTTCATATGCCTCATGACAACTAAAACCTCATGAGTTGAACTATGCCACGCATGATTTGGAGTTAGCAGCCATAGTGCATGCATTGAAGAATTGGAGACATTACCTTATTGGAAACCGTTGTGATGTGTACACGGATCATAAGAGTTTGAAGTACATCTTCACACAGAAGGAGCTGAACCTTAGGCAGAGGAGATGGTTGGAGCTTATAAAGGATTATGACATGAAGCTACACTATCATCCAGGAAAGGCCAATGTCGTAGCAGACGCTTTGAGCCGGAAGAGTTATGCCAATATCCTTGAAAGTAAGGGATTGTCGAAGGAGTTAGCAGAGGATATCATGGAGCTTCGATTAGAGATTGTTCCTAAAGGTTTTGTTGCAACAATGGAGGTTCAGTCTACATTGTTGGGCAAGATTCGAGAAGCTCAGAAGGATGACAAAGAGATTGCCGAGATAAAGGAGAAGATGAGCAAAGGAAAGGCCAAAGGTTTTCGTGAGGATGAGCACAATACCTTATGGTTTGAGGACCGAGTTTATGTGCCCAATAACCCAGAGATCAGGAAGTTAATACTTCAGGAGGCTCATGACTCACCATACTCGATACACCCTGGAAACACCAAGATGTATTTGGATTTGAAGGAACGTTTCTGGTGGACTGGTATGAAGAAGGATATTGCCGAGTATTTAGCCGTATGTGATGTATGTCAGAGAGTAAAGGCAGAGCATCAAAAGCCAGCAGGACTGTTACAGCCTATGCCGATACCCGAATGGAAGTGGGATAAACTTGGCATGGACTTTATCACCGGATTGCCCAGGACCAAATCAGGATATGATTCGATATGGGTAGTAGTTGATTTCTTGACTAAAGTGGCTCACTTTATCCTAGTGAAAACCACTTATACAAGTGCGAAGTTGGCCAAGATATATATGTCCAGGATCGTATGTCTGCACGGAGTTCCGAGGACCATCGTATCAGATAGAGGAACACAATTTACTTCAAAGTTTTGGCATCAGTTACACCAGACTTTGGGAACGAGATTGGAGTTCAGTACATCATTTCAACCACAGACAGATGGACAGATGAGAGAGTCAATCAGATTTTGGAGGACATGTTGAGAGCCTGTGCGCTAGATTATGGATCTAGCTGGGATGACAATTTGCCTTACGCAGAGTTCTCATACAACAATAGCTACCAAGCTAGTTTGAAGATGGCACTGTTCGAAGCCCTGTATGGACGCATGTGCAGAACACCGTTGATGTGGGATGAAGTAGGAGATCGACAGTTGTTTGGACCAGATTTAATCAAGGAGTCTGAAGAGAAGGTTAAACTGATTTGTGATAGACTGAAGATTGCTCAGTCTAGGCAGAAGAGTTACGCAGACTCGAAACGCAAGGAGGTAACCTATGAAATTGGAGATAGAGCATATCTGCGAGCATCACCCTTGCGAGGAGTGAAACGTTTTGGAGTTAAGGGAAAGTTAGCCCCAAGATTTGTAGGACCGTATCGTATTTTGGAACGGATGGGAGAAGTTGCCTACAATTTGGAATTACCTGAGGGATTGTCAGGAGTTCACGATGTGTTCCATGTTTCACAGTTGAAGAAGTGTCATGCTGAGATGGCCGATATACCATTAAGAGATACGGTACCCTTGGAGGCGATTCAGTTGGACAGTGATTTGACTTATGAGGAGAAGCCAGCTAAGATTCTTGAGTTTGCCAGCCGAGTCACCCGCGGCAAGGTTATTAAGCTTTGCAAAGTTTAGTGGAGCCACCATACCGAGGATGAAGCCACTTGGGAACGAGAGGATGATCTCTGCAAAGACCAACCACACCTATTTTCTAGCCAACCCGGATCTCGAGGGAGAGATTCATCTTAAGGGGGGTAAGTTTGTAACATCCCAAATTTTCAATTTGGAATGTTATACATAGGTCATTCATGCATATCATATTTTATTGCGTTTTTGTTCCGTAATCCTCGAAATCCTAAGCAACTCAAGGACCCTCGGAGAGAGTTGGGGATTTCCCGGTTTTCATATTTGATTTTTATCGAATATTGAAACGAGGATTTTGATTTTAATTATTTTTCTCTCCGAAAAATATTTCATGTTAAAATAAATGAGAGGAGATAATATGAATTCTCCAAAATAATTGAAATATTGGAGGAAAATATTAAAATAATTTATTTGATTTTATTCGGATTTTATTTGCATTAGAAAAAAATTGCATGTTTTCAAAATTGCATTTTGGGGCCAAGAAAATGTTCATCTCATCCTAAATATTTCATTTAGACGGTCAAAATTTGTTTTGGCATTTTTAGATTTTTATTTTATTTTATAGGATTTTTATGTTCATGAATATTATTAAAAAGCTCTCCGCTGATTGGGCAATAAAGCCCACTGAGCCAGGGCTGGCCTGCCACCATCGCCTCCCGTCCCGTCTGTCGCCGGACTCGGAGAGTCCAAGCCGCCGCGCCTCGACCCTCCCAATTCGAGCCGCCGCCTCCCCCCTTTAAATACCACCCGTGGACCCCAGAGCCCCAAGTCGCCACCAAGAGCCTCGCCTCCCGCCTCCTCCAGCCGCCTGGCCGCCGCTTGCCGCCGCCCGCCGCTGCCCATAAGCCCGCCGCCCGAGCCCCGCCTCGCCGGAGAGGTAACGCGCCGATCCTCCGCCGCCGTTTTTTTCTAAAAACCGTTCGGTTTTTTTAGAAACCCTAGTTCGTTTTTTTAGATCGGTTCGCCGGTTTTTTTCTCGGTTCTTATGTTTTGCGGACATTAGTCCGTACGTTCGTTTAAACGAACGGTTTTCGCCCGTTAGTTACAGCTAACGAATGCTCGTTCGTTAGTCTGTTTGTCAGTTTTCTTTTATTGGATTTGTCTGCGATTATTTTCGATCGCGATTTCTGATCCGATCTTAGTTTCTGTTTATCTTTTCGCTCGTTAGTCGGAATCAGGCGATTCAAGCGCCTAGATCTTCGTCTCGAGACCCTCTTTCTGTTTAGCCAACTTAAACAAGATTTTGATACTGTAAAATTTGACCTTAGTTCAGATTAGTAAACGGATCTTGTTTCTTTCGCCGTTTGAGTTTCGTTGCTCCGTTTGATTTGTTTCTTTTTGCATATCAGAGTTCTTAAGTTGAACTTTCTGGTCAGCCTCTCTTATTTGAGTTTTTCTTGTGCATCTTTGCTTGCTGCTTATGTATGCTATTGTTTGCTTGCGATAGAATTCCCGGAGTGCGAAGCGTGTTACTACGAGTCTCTAGGATTCGCGGATCGTCAGCAAGGCAAGTAACACATTGATCATACTCTTTTCATACCCAGTTTTTATGCATTAGTTACAATCCCCAAACATTGCATGATTAGGATGTCATTAACTTGTGGGTTGGGAAGTAGTTATTGAGGTAGAACCTATTGCCCTGTTACTATCAAACCCTTGGGAGTTACTTCTACGCGTTGCTTATATTGCTATGCTATGCTCGTAGACGTGGTTTGGGTTTGAGTGAAATCCATGACAGATGTGAGATTGTTAATTAATGGTTCAACTTAAGGTGGCAACTTAAATAAACATCTGGGTGGATTGAGGCACCTAGGGAACCCAAAGGTTGTCTGCTTTTTTGAAATCCCGGGTACCTGTGTGATCTTCCTATGGACCGCCACCTGTGCTCAAAGGGAATCGAGATGATTCATGCTAGAAACTTCCGTGTGCAGCCACAAGCTATTATGGGCTCTAGCATAGTTGAGTAAGTTACGTGAAGCTCTTGAAGAGGCGGATCAACAGTAGTGGGTTTTGTAGGTTTGGTATGGTCTACCCGAGTAGAGAGTTAATATTTCAAAGATCGTGTCTCGGCCATCCGCTTCTCAAACACCATGTAGTGTAGAAATCGAATGGAGGCGATCGAGTCTTGTGGGGAAAAGTGCTCAAACCTCTGCAGAGTGTACAATCTAATCATGGTTAGCCGTGTCCCCAGTTATGGACAATCTTGAGTATCTAGTACTTGGGTTATCACATGTATCGCATCACTCTTAATTAATATTGTTGGGTTGTTAATCACTTTAATTGGGATTGAGTTGGGGGTACCTTCTCAATGTTTCAACCACCATGATAGTTAAATTAAAATCTATTCCTTTGTTGTAGGGAAAAATTGGCTTTTCGAAAAAAACTATAACCATAGAGCTTTCTGAAGGAAATATGCCCTAGAGGCAATAATAAAGTTATTATTTATTTCCTCATATCATGATAAATGTTTATTATTCATGCTAGAATTGTATTACCCGGAAACATGATACATGTGTGAATACATAGACAAACATAATGTCACTAGTGTGCCTCTACTTGACTAGCTCATTAATCAAAGATGGTTATGTTTCCTAACCATAGACATGTGTTGTCATTTGATTAACGGGATCACATCATTAGGAGATTGATGTGATTGACTTGACCCATTCCGTTAGCCTAGCACTTGATCGTTTAGTATGTTGCTATTGCTTTCTTCATGATTTATACAAAGTTCCTACAACTATGAGATTATGCAACTCCGCTTACGGAGGAACACTTTGTGTACTACCAAACGCCGAACTTAACGGGTGATTATAAAGGAGCTCTACAGTGTCTCCGAAGGTACATGTTGAGTTGGCGTATTTCGAGATTAGGATTTGTCACTCCGATTGTCGGAGAGGTATCTCTGGGCCCTCTCGGTAATGCACATCACTATAAGCCTTGCAAGCAATGTAGCTAATGAGTTAGTTACGGAATGATGCATCACGTAACGAGTAAAGAGATTTGCCGGTAACGAGATTGAACTAGGTATTGGATACCGACGATCTAATCTCGGGCAAGTAACATACCGATGACAAAGGGAACAACATATGTCGTTATGCGGTTTGACCGATAAAGATCTGCGTAAAATATGTAGGAGCCAATATGAGCATCCAGGTTCCGCTATTGGTTATTGACCGGAAACAGTTCTAGGTCATGTCTACATAGTTCTCGAACCCGTAGGGTCCGCACACTTAACGTTACGATGACATTTTTATTATGAGTTTATAAGTTTTGATGTACCGAAGGTTGTTCGGAGTCCCGGATGTGATCATGGACATGACGAGGAGTCTCGAAATGGTCGAGACATAAAGATTAATAGATTGGACGACTATATTCGGAGACCGGAAGTGTTCCGGGTGATTTCAGAGAAAACCGGAGTGCCGGAGGGGTTACCGGAACCCCCCTGGGAAGTATTGGGCCTTAGTGGGCCTGAGGGGAGAGATAGGGCATCAGCCTAGGAGGTGGCGCGCCCCCTCTCATGGGGAGTCCGAATTGGACTAGGGGAGGTGGGTGCGGCCCCTCTTTCCCTCTCCCTCTCTTTCCTTCCCCCTTCCTCCTTCCTAGTTGGACTAGGAAAGGGGAGTCCTACTCCCACTAGGAGGAGGACTCCCCCCTCCTTGGCGCGCCCCTAGGGCCGGCCGGCCTCCCTTGCTCCTTTATATACAAGGGGGGGGGCACCTCTAGACACACAAGTTGATCTTCGTGATCATTCCTTAGCTGCAGCGGTGCCCCTCCACCATATTCCACCTCGGTCATATCGCTATGGTGCTTAGGTGAAGCCTGCGTCGGTAGAACATCATCATCATCACCACGCCGTCGTGCTGACGGAACTCATCCCCGACACCCTGCTGGATCGGAGTCCGGGGATCGTCATCGAGCTGAACGTGTGCTGAACTCGGAGGTGCCGTACGTTCGGTACTTGAATCAGTCGGATCGTGAAGACATACAACTACATCAACCGCGTTGTCATAACGCTTCCTCTTACGGTCTACGAGGGTATGCGGACAACACTCTCCCCTCTCGTTGCTATGCATCACCATGATCTTGCGTGTGCGTAGGAAATTTTTTGAAATTACTACGTTCCCCAACAGTGGCATCCGAGCCTGGTTTTATGCGTAGATGTTATATGCACGAGTAGAACACAAGTGAGTTGTGGGAGATACAAGTCATACTGCTTACCAGCATGTCATACTTTGGTTTGGCGGTATTGTTGGATGAAGCAGCCCGGATCGACATTACGCTGCATTTTACGCGAGACTGATTCTACCGACGTGCTTTGCACACGTGGCTGGCGGGTGTCTGCTTTCTCCAACTTTAGTTGAACCGAGTGGCTACGCCCGTCCTTGTGAAGGTTAAAACATCAATAACTTGACAAACTATCGCTGTGGTTTTGATGCGTAGGTAAGAACGGTTCTTGCTCAGCCCGTAGCAGCCACGTAAAATTTGCAACAAAGAAAGTAGAGGACGCCTAACTTGTTTTTGCAAGGCATGTTGTGATGTGATATGGTCAAGACGTGATGCAATATTTTATTGTATGAGATGATCATGTTTTGTAACCGGTTATCGGCAATCGGCAGGAGCCATATGGTTGTCGCTTATTGTATGAAATGCAATGCCCAGTAATTGCTTTACTTTATCACTAAGCGGCAGCGATAGTCGAGAAGCAATAGATGGCGTAACAACAACGATGCTATGATGGAGATCAAGGTGTCGCGCCGGTGACGATGGTGATCATGACGGTGCTTTGGAGATAGAGATCACAAGCACAAGATGATGATTGCCATATCATACCACTTATATTGATTGCATGTGATGTTTATCCTTTATGCATCTTATCTTGCTTTGATTGACGGTAGCATTTTAAGATGATCTCTCACTAAATTATCAAGAAGTGTTCTCCCGAGTATGCACTCGCTATGAAAGTTCTTCGTGCCGAGACACCACGTGATGATCGGGTGTGATAGGCTCTACGCTCAAATACAACGGTGCAAAAAAGTTGCACACGCTGAATACTCAGTTAAACATGACGAGCCTAGCATATACAGATATGGCCTCGAACACGGAGACCGAAAGGTCGAACGTGAATCATATAGTAGGTATGATCAACATAGTGATGTTCACCATTGAAACTACTCCATCTCACGTGATGATCGGACATGGTTTAGTTGATTTGGATCACGTGATCACTTAGATGAGTAGAGAGATGTCTGTCTAAGTGGGAGTTCTTAAGTAATATGATTAATTGAACTTAAATTTATCATGAACTTAGTACCTGATAGTATTTTTCTTGTCTATGTTTGTTGTAGATAGATGGCTCGTGCTGTTGTTCCGTTGAATTTTAATGTGTTCCTTGAGAAAGCTAAGTTGAAAGATGATGGTAGAAATTACATGGATCGGGTCCGAACTCGAGGATTATCCTCATTGCTGCATTGAAGAATTACGCCCCGAAGCACCGCTGGTGCCAGTGCTCGCCGCTGATGTAACCGACGACGTTAAGAACGTCTCGCAGAGCAAAGCTGATGACTACTCGATAGTTCAAGGTGCCATGCTTTACGGCTTGGAACCGGTCTTCAACGACGCTTTTGAATGTCATGGAGCATATGAGATGTTCCAGAGTTGAAGTTAATATTTCAAGAAAATGCCCGTATTGAGAGATATGAAGTCTCCAATAAGTTCTATAGCTGTAAGATGGAAGAGAACAGTTCTGTCAGTGAACACATACTCAAAATGTCTGGGTATAATAATCACTTGATTCAACTGGGAGTTAATCTTCCTGATGATAGTGTCATTGACAGAATTCTTCAATCACTGCCACCAAGCTACAAGAGCTTCGTGATGAACTATAATATGCAAGGGATGGACAAGACAATTCCCGAGCTCTTCGCAATGCTAAAAGCTGCGGAGGTAGAAATCAAGAAGGAGCATCAAGTGTTGATGGTTAACAAGACCACCAGTTTCAAGAAAAAGGGCAAAGGGAAGAAGAAGGGGAACTTCAAGAAGAACAACAAACAAGTTGCTGCTCAGAGAAGAAAACCAAGTCCGACCTAAGCCCGAGATCGAGTGCTTCTACCGCAAGCGCATCGACATCGAAGCGGAACTGCCCCAAGTATTTGGCGGATAAGAAGGATGGCAAAGTGAACAAAGGTATATGTGATATACATGTTATTGATGTGTACCTTACTAATGCTCGCAGTAGTACCGGGTATTTGATACTGGTTCTGCTAATATTTGCAACTCAAACAGGACTACGGATTGCGAAGATTGGCTAAGGACGAGGTGACGATGCGCTGTGGAAATGGTTCCAAAGTCGATGTGATCGCGGTCGGCACGCTACCTCTACATCTACCATCGGATTAGTTTTAGACCTAAATAATTGTTATTTGGTGCCAGCGTTGAGCATGAACATTATATCTGGATCTTGTTTGATGCGAGATGGTTATTCATTTAAATCAGAGAATAATGGTTGTTCTATTTATATGAGTAATATCTTTTATGGTCATGCACCCTTGAAGAGTGGTCTATTTTTATTGAATCTCGATAGTAGTGATACACATGTTCATAATGTTGAAGCCAAAAGATGTATAGTTGATAATGATAGTGCAACTTATTTGTGGCACTGCCGTTTAGGTCATATGGGTGTAAAGCGCATGAAGAAACGCCATACTGATGGACTTTTGGAATCACTTGGTACTTGCGAACCGTGCCTCATGGGCAAGATGACTAAAACACCGTTCTCCGGAACTATGGAGCGAGCAACTGATTTATTGGAAATCATACATACTGATGTATGTGGTCCAATGAATATTGAGGTCACAAGGGTATCGTTATTTTCTCACCTTCACAGATGATTTGAGTAGATATGGGTATATCTACTTGATGAAACACAAGTCTGAAACATTTGAAAAGTTCAAAGAATTTCAGAGTGAAGTGGAAAATAATCGTAACAAGAAAATAAAATTTCTACGATCTGATCATGGAGGAGAATATTTGAGTTACGAGTTTGGTTTACATTTGAAACAATGCGGAATAGTTTCACAACTCACGCCACCCGGAACACCACAACGAAATGGTGTGTCCGAATGTCGTAATGTACTTTACTAGATATGGTGCGATCTATGATGTCTCTTACTGATTTACCGCTATCGTTTTGGGGTTATGCTTTAGAGACGGCTGCATTCACGTTAAATAGGGCACCATCAAAATCCGTTGAGACGACGCCTTATGAACTGTGGTTTGGCAAGAAACCAAAGTTGTCGTTTCTTAAAGTTTGGGGCTGCGATGCTTATGTGAAGAAACTTCAACCAGATAAGCTCGAACCTAAATCGGAGAAATGTGTCTTCATTGGATACCCAAAAGAGACTATTGGGTACACCTTCTATCACAGATCCGAGGGCAAGATTTTCGTTGCTAAATTCGATCCTAGAGAAGGAGTTTCTCTCAAAAGAAGTGAGTGGGAGGAAAGTAGAACTTGATGAGGTAACTGTACCTGCTCCCTTATTGGAAAGTAGTTCATCACAAGAACAGGTTCCTATGACAACTACACCAATTAGTGAGGAAGCTAATGATATTGATCATGAAACTTCAGATCAAGTTTCTACTGAACCTCGTAGGTCTACCAGAGTAAGATCCGCACCAGAGTGGTACGGTAATCCTATTCTGGAAGTCATGTTACTTGACCATGACGAACCTACGAACTATGAGGAAGCGATGATGAGCCTAGATTCCGCAAAATGGCTTGAAGCCATGAAATCTGAGATGGGATCCAAGTATGAAAACCAAGTATGGACTTTGGTTTAGTTGCCCAATGATCGGCAAGCCATTGAGAATAAATGGATCTTCAAGAAGAAGACTGACGCTGATGGTATTGTAACTGTCTACAAAGCTCGACTTGTTGCGAAAGGTTTTCGACAAGTTCAAGGGGTTGACTACGATGAGACTTTCTCACCCGTAGCGATGCTTAAGTCTGTCCGAATCATGTTAGCAATTGCCGCATTTTATGATTATGCAATTTGGCAAATGGATGTCAAAACTGCATTCCTGAATGGATTTCTGGAAGAAGAGTTGTATATGATGCAACCGAAGGTTTTGTCAATCCAAAAGGTGCTAATAAAGTGTGCAAGCTCCAACGATCCATTTATGGACTGCAAGCATCTCGAGTTGAATAAACGCTTTGATAGTGTGATCAAAGATATGGTTTTATACAGACTTTTGGAGAAGCCTCAGATTTACAAGAAAGTGAGTGGGAGCTCAGAGCATTTCTCGATATTATATGTAGATGACATATTGTTAATTGGAAATGATATAGAATTTCTGGATAGCATAAAGGATACTTGAATAAAAGTTTTTCAATTAAAGACCTCGTGAAGTTGTTATATATTGGGCATCAAGATCTATAGAGATAGATCAGACGCCTAATTGAATTTCACAAAGCACATACCTTGATAAATTTTTGAAAAGTTCAAAATGGATCAGCAAAGAAAGGGTTCTTGCCTCAGACATAAGGTGTGAAGTTGAGTCGACTCAATGCCCCACCACAGCAGAAGATAGAGAGAAAATGAAAGATGTTCCCTATGCTTCAGCCATAGGCTCTATCATGTATGCAATGTCTGTGTACCGCACTGACGATTCTTAGCAATAAGCTTGGCAGGTAGGTACCAAAGTAATCCAGAGTGGATCATCGGATGGTGGTCAAGAACATCCCGAAATACCGAAAAGGACTAAGGATATGTTTCTCGTATATGGAGGTGACAAAGAGCTAGTCATAAATGGTTACGTCGATGCAAGCTTTGACACTGATCCAGACAATTCTAAATTGCAAACCAGATACGTGTTTTTATTAAACGATGGAGCTGTAAGTTGGTGCAGTTCTAAACAAAGCGTCGTGGCGGTATCTACATGCGAAGCGGAGTACATAGCTGCTTCGGAAGCTGTTGGAAATATGCCCTAGATGCAATAATAAAAGGATTATTATTATATTTCCTTGTTCATGATAATTGTCTTTTATTCATGCTATAATTGTATTATCCAGAAATCGTAATACACGTGTGAATACATAGACCACAACATGTCCCTAGTGAGCCTCTAGTTGACTAGCTCGTTGATCAACAGATAGTCATGGTTTCCTGACTATGGACATTGGATGTCATTGATAACGGGATCACATCATTAGGAGAATGATGTGAAGAACAAGACCCCAATCCTAAGCATATCACAAGATCGTAGTTCGCTTGCTAGAGCTTTTCCAATGTCAAGTATCTTTTCCTTAGACCATGAGATCGTACTCCCGGATACCGTAGGAGTGCTTTGGTGTACCAAACGTCACAAGTAATCGGGTGACTATAAAGGTATACTACGGTATCTCCGAAAGTATCTGCGGGTTGACACGGATCGAGACTCGAATTTGTCACTCCGCATGACGAGAGGTATCTCTGGCCCACTCGGTAATGCATCATCATAATGAGCTCAAAGTGACCAAGTGTCTGGTCATGGATCATGCATTACGGCATGAGTAAAGTGACTTGCCGGTAACGAGATTGAACGAGGTATTGGGATACCGACGATCAATCTCGGGCAAGTAACGCATCGATCGACAAAGGGAATCGATACGGGTTGCTTGAATCCTCGACATCGTGGTTCATCCGATGAGATCATCGAGGAGCATGTGGGAGCCAACATGGGTATCCAGATCCCGCTGTTGGTTATTGACCGGAGAGTCGTCTCGGTCATGTCTACGTGTCTCCCGAACCCGTAGGGTCTACACACTTAAGGTTCGGTGACGCTAGGGTTATTAGAAGACTTGTATGTGATTACCGAATGTTGTTCGGAGTCCCGGATAAGATCTCGGACGTCGCGAGGAGTTTCGGAATGGTCCAGAGGTGAAGATTTATATATGGGAAGTTGTCATACGGTCACCGGAAAGGTTCGGGGGCATATCGGTATTGTACCGGGCCACCGGAGGGGTTCCGGGGTCCACCGGAGGGGCCACCTCTCGGAGGGCCTCATGGGCCGAGGGGAAGGGACCAGCCTCGAGGGCTGGGCGATCCCCCTTGGGCCCATGCGCCTAGGGTTGGGGGAACCCTAGTGGGGCGCCTTGCTTGGGGGCAAGCCCCCCCTTGGCCGCCGCACCCCTCTAGATCTCATCTTGAGGGGCCGAACCCTTCCCTTCCCCTATAAATAGAGGGGCGAGGGAGGGCTGCACACAACATCCAAGGCGCAGCCCTCCCTCCCAACACCTCTCCTCCTCTCTAAGAGCTTACAAGCCCTGCCGAGTATCGCCTCTCCACCACCACCACGCCTGTCGTGCTGCTGCTGGAGCTCTCTTCTCAACCTCTCCCTCCACCTTGCTGGATCAAGGCGCTGGAGACGCCTCCGCCTGCATATCCGTTGAACGCGGAGGTGCTTTCTGCTCAGCACTAGGATCATCGGTGATTTGGATCACGCCGAGTACGACTCCTTCAACCCCGTGCTCTTGAACGCTTCCGCCACGATCTACAAGGGTATGTAGATGCACCTCTCTCTCTCTGCTAGATGAACTCATAGATAGATCTTGGTGAAACCATAGAAATTTTTTATTTTCTGCAACGTTCCCCAACAGTGGTATCAGAGCTAGGTCTATGCGTAGTTCTCTATTGCATGAGTAGAATACAAATCTGTTGTGGGCGCAGATGTTGTCAACTTTCTTGCCACTACTAGTCTTATTTTGCTTCAGCGGTATTGTGGGATGAAGCGGCCCGGACCAACCTTACACGTACGCTTACGTGAGACAGGTTCCACCGACTGACATGCATTAGTTGCATAAGGTAGCTAGCGGGTGTCTGTCTCTCCCACTTTAGTTGGAGCGGATTTGATGAAAAGGGTCCTTATGAAGGGTAAATAGAAGTTGACAAATCACGTTGTGGTTTTTCATAGGTAAGAAAACGTTCTTGCTAGAACCCTATTGCAGCCACGTAAAAGATGCAACAACAAATTAGAAGACGTCTAACTTGTTTTTGCAGCAATTGCTTTGTGATGTGATATGGCCAAAAGTTGTGATGAATGATGAATGATATATTGTGATGTATGAGATCATATTCTTGTAATAGGAATCACGACTTGCATGTCGATGAGTATGACAACCGGCAGTAAATAAGATGATCCCTGATAATAATTTCAAGAAGGTGTTCCTCTAATCGTAGCGCCGCTGCTAAAGTTCGTCGCTTCAAGCACCACGTGATGATCGGGTGTGATAGATTCCTACGCTCACATACAACGTGTGTAAGAAAGTTTTACACATGCAAAAACACTTAGGTTAACTTGACGAGCCTAGCATGTATGCATATGGCCTCGAACACAGAGACCGAAAGGTCGAACATGAGTCGATGGAAGATACGATCAACATGGAGATGTTCACCGATGATGACTAGTCTGTCTCACGTGATGATCGACACGCCTAGTCGACTCGGATCATGTAACACTTAGATGACTAGAGGGATGTCAAATCTGAGTGGGAGTTCATTAAATAATTTGATTAGATGAACTTAATTATCATGAACTTAGTCTAAAATCTTTGCAAAATGTCTTGTAGATCAAATGGCCAACGCCATGTCAACATGAACTTCAACACGCTCCTAGAGAAAACCAAGCTGAAAGATGATGGCAGCAAATATACGGATCGGGTCCGAACCCGAGGATCATCCTCATAGCTACCAAGAAAGCATATGTCCTAGAAGGACCGCTAGGTGAAGCACCCATCCCGAGAACCAAGACGTTATGAATGCTTGGCAGTCACGTGCGATGATTACTCCCTCGCTCAGGC
Organism: Aegilops longissima; assembly: GCA_021605205.1. Taxonomy (NCBI): domain Eukaryota; kingdom Viridiplantae; phylum Streptophyta; class Magnoliopsida; order Poales; family Poaceae; genus Aegilops; species Aegilops longissima. The sequence continues at coordinate 33,679 of JAHIAM010004187.1, read as the reverse complement.
GGCATGCTTTACAGCTTAGAACCGGGCTCCAAAAGCGCTTTTGAGCAACACGGAGCATATGGGATGTTCGAGAAGCTGAAAATGGTTTTCCAAGCTCACGCCGGTCGAGAGATATGAAGTCTCCGACAAGTTCTATAGTTGTAAGATGGAGGAAAATAGTTCTCACAAGGAGCACATACTCAAAATGTCCGGGTTGCACAACCGATCGTCCCAATTGAATATTAACCTCCCGGACGAGGCAGTCATTGACATAATCCTTCAGTCGCTCCCACCGAGCTACAAGAGCTTTGTGATGAACTACAATATGCAGGGGATGGTGAAAACTATTCCTGAAGTATTTTCAATGCCGAAGTCAGCAGAGGTTGAAATCAAGAAGGAACATCAAGTTTTGATGGTCAATAAAACCACTAAGTTCAAGAAGGGCAAGGGTAAGAAGAACTTCAAGAAGGACGGCAAAGATGTTGCCGCGCCCGGTAAGCCAGTTGCCAGGAAGAAGTCAAAGAATGGACCCAAGCCTGAGTGCTTTTATTACAAAGGGAAGGGTCACTGGAAGCGGAACTGCCCCAAATACTTAGCGGACAAGAAGGCCGGCAACACTAAAGGTATATGCGATATACATGTAATTGATGTGTACCTTACCAGTACTCGTAGTAACTCTTGGGTATTTGATACCGGTGCTGTTGCTCATATTTGTAACTCACAGCAGGAGCTGCGGAATAAGCGGAGAACTGGCGAAGGACGAGGTGATGATGCTGCCGAATGGTTCCAAGGTCGATGTGATCGCCACGGCACGCTACCTCTTCATTTACCCACGGGATTAGTTTTAAACCTCAATAATTGTTATTTAGTGCCAAGTTTGAGCATGAACATTGTATCTGGATCTCGTTTAATACGAGATGGCTACTCATTTAAATCCGAGAATAATGGTTGTTCTATTGATATGAGAGATATGTTTTATGGTCATGCCCCGATGGTCAATGGTTTATTCTTAATGAATCTCGAACATAATGTTACACATATTCATAGTGTGAATACCAAAAGATGTAAAGTTGATAACGATAGTCCCACATACTTGTGGCACTGCCGCCTTGCTCACATTGGTGTCAAGCGCATGAAGAAGCTCCATGCTGATGGACTTTTAGAGTCTCTCGATTATGAATCATTTGACACATGCGAACCATGCTGAGGGAGTCCTGGACTAGGGGGTGTCCGGATAGCCGAACTATCATCGCGGCCGGACTCCAAGACTATGAAGATACAATATTGAAGACTTTGTCCCGTGTCCGGATGGGACTTTCCTTGGCGTGGAAGGCAAGCTTGGCGATACGGATATGTAGATCTCCTACCATTGTAACCGACTCAGGTAACCCTAACCCTATCCGTGTCTATATAAACCGAGGGTTTTAGTCCCAGAGGACTAACAACAATCATACCATAGGCTAGCTTCTAGGTTTAGCCTCCTTGATCTCGTGGTAGATCTACTCTTGTACTACCCATATCATCAATACTAATCAAGCAGAGTAGGGTATTACCTCCACCGAGAGGGCCCAACCTGGGTAAAAACATCGTCCCTTGTCTCCTGTTACCATCCGCCTAGACGCACGTGTCGTGACCCCTACCCGAGATCCACCGGTTTTGACACCGACATTGGTGCTTTCATTGAGAGTTCCTCTGTCATCACCTATAGGCCCGATGGCTCCTTCGATCATCAACAACGACGCGTCCAGGGTGAGACTTTTCTCCCGGACAAATCTTCATATTCGACGGCTTTGCATCGGGCCAATTCGCTTGGCCATCCGGAGCAGATCGAAGTTATGCCCCTGACCATCAGTCAGATTTGAAGTTTGAACTATACGGCCGATGTCCGCGGAGACTTGATCTTCGAGGGATTCGAGCCACGTACCGAGCGTGCCGCGACTGCCTCGATGGGTATGATCTAGCTCTGCCGTAACAGTGGCCTGAGGCCGCACCAAAGATCTCGCCCGACCCTTAATCCGGAGCCGATTCCCGACGAGGACGAGTGGTTGGACACCGCCGGGCTACGATCTCACGGCGATTGAGCCAAACTCCATCCCCGCCCTTTGCGAAGACCTTGACTTAGGGTGCCGGACTCCTCTCGGACTCAACCTCCGCGCCTCGCCAATCGAATCCAATTGGGCGCCGGTCATGGAGTTCATCGCCGCAGACATCTTTCAAGACTCGCCTTTGGCGACATCCTGAATTCACCAAAGTCTCTCTTTATCCGGAGAGCCCCGCCGACTACGGACAGAAGGTTGGGATGCGGACGACGAAGAAATTCAACGCCCACCCAACACCCACTTTGTAGCCACTGCCGACGATTTAACCGACATGCTTGACTTCGACCAAGACATCGACGGATGGACGACGATGCCGAGATTTACCAAGACCCAGCGCCTCAGTGGCACCGGAAGGCCACCTCGCCATACGACATATACATGGTGGTCATCCCAAAAGATGGGAACGACGATGGAATAACGGAGGATGACCCTCCAAGAAGCAAACCGAAGCGCCGACGCCAAAAGCCGCCTAAATCCCGCCACAGAAAACGGTGATTCCGCACGGAGATAATAACACCTTGACAAAGGTTGAAGACAACCCTCCAAAGCAGGAATCAAAGCAGAGGAGGGAGAAGCAAGTCCGCACGACAAGGCGGCGTAAAGAGAGGTAGAGGACGATAATTATGCGCTTCCTCCAAGATGAGGCAAGCCTCAACGACGCATTTAATTGCTGTGCTCGAGGATCCCGCCAACAGGAGCGCTTCAAATGCAGGCTTATGGCCACGGCAAGCAGCCTCAAGAAAGCAGCAACAAGCTTAGAGCTGACCAAGACCTCGCTAGTCGACAGATGGATCAAGTCCTTGCACCAAGAGTATGAACTCGACGCCCCGTGGTTACCCCAAACACAGGCCGTTGCCTCGATCAGAGGAGGAAGCACCCAAGTCACCAGCGCACGACATGGCAGACCGGCCACCCCGTGGCTGCGACAGACAAGCCTCTCGGCCCTCCGCTCAAGCCACACCCCGACGCCGCCAAAAAGTACCAAGGCATGGGAAAACGCGCGGACTTGCGAGATATATTGAGGATAAGGAAAACATACAAGATCGATCCACGGATCGCGTGGGCGCCAACGACTGGATGATTACGGTCACACGGATACAAAGAAACCCGCCGGGCCAACACAAGAGACAAAGCTCATATGAGCTACGCCGTGATATAGCCCAATACAGAGGCGCCAAGACACCCACTATGCTTCACAGATGAAGTAATGGATCATCAAATCCTCGAGGGCTTCAAACCGTAAACATCGAATCATACGATGGTACCACAGATCCCGCGGTCCGGATCGAGGACTATCTCCTCCACATCCACATGGCCCGCGGTGATGATCTACATGCCATCAAATACCTCCCACTCAAGCTTAAAGGACCAGCTCGGCATTGGCTCAACAGCTTGCCAACAGTAATCAATTGGTTGTTGGGAGGACCGGAAGCCGCATTCCTTGATAACTTCCAGGCACATATGTGGGACCACCAGACGCCATGACCTTAGCCATATAATTCAGCAGCCGTAAGAATCGGCTAGACAATTCGACACGGTTCCTAACAAAGAAAAATCAAATCATTGATCGTCCGGATGCAGAGGCCCTTGCAGCCTTCAAACATAACATCTGCGATTTAATGGCTTGCCCGGCACCTAGGACAGAAAAGCCAAATCCATGGCAGCCCTCACAACACTCATGACCCGCTTTTGTGCGGGAGAGGACAACTGCTAGCTCAAGCAACAACTTGGCCAAACACCTCGATAGTTCGATACCAAGGATAGCAATGGCAGGTCGCGCCGCAACAAGAACAAGCGCCGCATTAACAACGATAATGTGAAGATACGATCGCCAATGCCGGATTCGAGGCTCTAAACCCGTCACGGAAGAAGCCATTCAAAAGAAATACCAGGTGGCCCGCCCAACTTGGACCGAATACTCGATCGCTTGTGCGATACATGGCACCTTCGAAAACCAGCAATCACACCAACAGGATTGCTGGGTGTTCAAGCAAGCGCATGTTAAGTGCCGAACTCAATGACAAGGCTGCATAGCGATGACGAGGAAGAGCCCCGATCGCCAACAATAGAGGATGAAGGGCTTTCCCACACAAGTGCGGATGGTGAACATGATATACGCAACCCATATACCCAAAAGGGAGCGGAAGCGCACTAAGGGACGATATGTGATGGAGCCACGCCAAGTTCAACCCATGGTCTTCCCGCCCGATCACCTTCGATCAAGGGACCACCCCACTAGCATCCGCTAAGACGGTTTCGCCGCATTGGTTCTGACCCAATTATTGACGGATTTCACTCACCGTAGTCCCGATGGACGGCGGTAGCATCCTCGAACCTGCTTTATCAGATACAAGGCGCAAAATGGGCATAGACCCTCAAGGATTAAACCTACAAAGACGACCTTTAAAGGCGCCATACCGTGTAGAGGCCAATTGTACATGCTAAGTTACACTCAAGTGGTCTTCGATCCTCGGATAACTTCCGGCTTAAGAGTTAATCTTCGACATAGTCCAGCCCGCAGCGGCTATCACGCATCGCTTGGACGAACCGCATTTGGTAAAGTTCAATGCGGTGCCGCACTATGCATACCTCAAGCTCAAGATGCCAGGCCTCGAGGAGTAATCACGGTCAATGGAAACACCAACGCTTCTCCGAACGGAGGAGCACACGGTGGCCTCGCGCGGAGGTGCAAAGCAGTGCTCACAGCAATTCTCGAGTCCGCCACTAAGCGCCCGGACACCGCTGCGCCGCCGAGTAACCTACAACAAGACCGCCGCACGATTCAAGCACGCTTAGCAATCCGCCCCAACCCCAGCCCTCGCGAAATTGGCGGCCAAGATTACGATACATAACTACGCCCGAGATACCATGGGCATAAGGAGGGCACGACCACGCACGCCTGCACGCGCTAAACCGCACTGGGGCCCCGATTGTGTCATTCTTTTCTTTCTTTTTTTCTTACTTTCAGACTCCGCTTTCCGAAGTCCTGTTCGCACTAGAATCGCCGAACTCACGATGCAACAGCCAGGGAAGCGTAAAGCTACGCCGAGTGTTGTGTGGTCTCTATTACGAGCATTATACCTGTTTTACATACCATCCCGCAGCTTACCCTCGGAGGGGACATGTTAGATAGTCCCATCCCTTGCTTATCGTGACTATTTGTATCGCTCGCTTTCACCGCAGTACCTTTTCAATAAACAATACATAGCTTTTGCTTATTATTGCACTCATTTCTTTATCTATATATATGTTCATTTCATGACATGTTGCACACGTACACTTTGGTACGGCCAATACACCAGGGGCTTAAGTACCCCAAAATTATGGTGTGATAAGTCTGAACACTTTCACAAGTGCGGCACGCCGAACTTATAGCATTATATGCATCGGTTCAATCATGTATTGGGTCAATAGTTGGGTTTGCCCTGCCCTATGTTTTGGTACCTTACGCCCGCTATATCGCTAAGGTAGCACTAGGAGAACCACGCGATTGTGCCCGTTGAGCTGGGTTGAGCACCTCAATGGAGAAAGCTAAACTGACCGTCATGATAGGGCGAGAGCCGTCGCTGTTCGAGAGGTTTTTCGAGTCCCTAAAGACTTATGCCGCTTAGATCAAGGAACCGAATCGTCTGCCAAGGCGTGATAGCGCCTCAACTCGGTCTTCCGAATACTAGGGGCTTCACCAAATTTAAAATTATAGAATTCTATGGCTAAGTGAGAGTGTTCAAGCATTATAAGTCTGGTTGCCTTGTTCGCTATGTGTTAGCGCCCCTAGATGGAACCAAGAATGGGAACAAGAGTGCTCAAGTTTATCCCAACACCCCAAAGACTGTGGCATGGGGGCTGAAGCCAACGACTTGCCATCTCTCAAATTTGATAAACGGCCGCATAGAAGGTAATATTTTAAATTAACAAGCGCTGCTTAGCGATATGAACAAGTTTTCAGCGCAGTGATAACAAATGCGAGTCTATTAAAAATTACATCTTTGGAGCACTCATCCGCTATTCAAGGGCACCTTCAGAGGCCCTCATAGTACATTTCGGGCGCGTAATGCTCCTTGCTCTTCGGTGGTCCGTCCGTCACAAGCTTCTCGCATCTAGCTTGCCCCAAAGGCACTTTAGCACGGGCAAGGCCCGACGGCACCTTCAATGTAGATGGAGCGCTTGATGACTTCAATCCGGGACATGCGCCCACCACCGCCGTGACTAGCCCAAAGTAGCTCCTGTGCATGGCTTCCAATGGCGACAACCAACTATGAGGCCCTCATGGCCTGTTCGGGCGACCTTAGGAGCTCGACCAGCTGCTTCACTGGTCGCTTAGGGGCACTGATGTCCGCCTCAAAGATATCGAGACCGTAACACCTTCTCCGCCGAGCCCTCCTTGGCGCTGTAGAATGCGGCAAGATCGTATACACTTCGGGCAGATTCGCGAACGCCCCGGAGAGCTCCGAACCGGTAAGTAATAGGTAATTCACTTTCACATGCTTGCTTTGCATAAAGAATGCCTTACCTGCCGCTATCTTCTTTAATGATTCAATTTCTTGAGGGCTTTTTGGGCCTCGGCCTTATCAGCTTTGGCACTCTCAAGAGCCGAGGCAAGCTCGACTCTCGGTTCGAGTCACGCCCAAACCTCGTGTTTTTTCACGAGCCTGGAGCTCTTGCAGCACCTCCGCCAGCTGCGCCCCCTTCTCTCACTGCGCAGGCCCGCTGCCGCTTGCGCTGCCACGGACACACCTTCCTTCGTGGTCGCCACCTGCTCGTGGCCCCCGCAGCACTCCATGTTATTCTCTGTTATTTTTCGCAACCAAACCTTTATATAAGGTATTTCTTTAATAAGGTATTACTTACCTTCCTTGTCCTCGAGCTGCTTTTGGCAAGGCCGAGCTCGTTTCGGACCGCCGAGGCTCGCTTAAATGCATTGACCTCCGTAGTCAAGCATGAAGAGGTCAAGAAGACACCTGCATTCCCATATTGACATACTTATGTTAGACTCTCAGATATCTTTTAGATCCTTAGTCCGCTTTTCTTTTCAACACCGAACTAAGCATCGTGGACTACTGCCTATGCGGTAATATGTTTACATATTCTAAACTTACCTCAAAGCCTCGTTAGAAGGCTGGTATAGTGTTTCACCAGCCCGCTTTGGCGGATCGAATCTCTTCGGATCACCACACTCATAATAAAGGCGGTGTTCCTTCCTTGATGGAGGCGCTGTTAAGCGCCCAAGAAGCTATCCGTGCCTCCGGCTGTACGGAAGACACCGCGCCTTACCTTCCTACGAAGGACCGCTGTCGGACTCCGAACCACTGAAGGTTCCGCATGGAGTCCGGACGAGGGTCGGGCTTAGAGCCCTAGGGTCGCGCTTCACACGCCTCGAGTCCGGAGGTTGCCTTGCGGCGCCTCCGCGCCACCTCCTCTGACCAGGCCCCCTTGGGGCACCACCTCAAGGCCGTCTGCAGCGTGAGGCGATGAGGCGGCCGGAAGTGAAGTACTTCCATTTCGATTTAACTCGTGGACCCGCCGACGAAGCGGCGAACTCGCTTTTGGGCGGGCTGCATGATTGTTCGGAATTAGAGAACACTATGCAATAAAAAGCCATGGTATCCGGACACTTACGATCTCGCCAGGGCTTGGCCCTTGTTGGCTAATCCTCCTCGCTGTTGTCGACGCTAGGAGAAGTCCGAGGAAGGGTTCTTCCTTTCTGATTCCTCCGCCTCCCCTGCTGGGGCGGCCTTCCTTTTCTCTCCTCTTCACTGGGGAGAGGCTTTTTCCTCCTCCTCGTTTCGTGAGAAGATTCGCTTCAGAACTGACAAAGACTAGGCGCCGGAGCTCCTTCAGTTCCTCGTGCCTCCTTCTTGGCCTTCTTCTCCGCACTACATGAGGTACGGAGCCAGCAGCCCCGCCAATCGGGCGCTCGGGTGTTCTCGCAAAGGAGCCGGACAGCTTAACCTGTCCAACGCCTTCAGCCAGTCCTATTAAAGGTTAGGGAGTTTTAGATCCCAGATAGAGTCAAACTATGAAAAAGAGTCCCATAAAGGGTAAATAACTCACCTCGCTGGCTTGACGCATGAAGCTGAATCCGCGATCTTCGTAGCGGATGTGGGAGCCTCGGCGCCTTTGAACAACACCTTCCGCATCTTCGCACGTAGTGTCAAAGAGCCTTTTCAGAGTTGGGTGCAGGCCGGATCGAACTCCCACAGCTTGAAGGCCCGTTGTTGGCATGGGAGAATCCGCGATGAGCATCACCGGATTACGCTGACAAGCCAAAGATTCTTGTCCACCAGGTTTCGACACATGTTTGAGTCCGGATAGCTCGTCCGATTCCCCACGCCAGCCCGCCTCTTTCCATGACGAGCCGTGGGGAGCCAGCTCTGAATTGGGGCCGCCACCCATTTGGAGTCGCTGCTCGGTGATGTAGAACCACCCCGATTGCCACCCTTTATTGTCTCCACAAGGAGCCTCGAGCCATAGGACTTTGGCCATCTTGTTAACCATGGCGCTCAAGACTGCTTGGCGGCCGCCACTACCTTCGGCCTCGACATTGAAGATCTTCAGCCATAAGTCGGGTGGGCAGGATGAAGAGGAAGGTTTCGCATACCACGATGAACGCCGAGATGTTGAGGATGAAATTGGGCCAAATCGTGGAAGTCCAGTGCCAGTAGAACATGAGCCCCTGGACAAATGGGTGAAGTGGAAAACCTAGTCCATGGAGGAAGTGGGGAGAAACACCACCTCTCATGGGGCCTGGGGTTGAATGAGCTACCCCTGCCGGGCAGCCGGTGCGCTGATGTTGCTGGACAAGCATCTAGCCTCCCGCACTTTGTGATGTGCCCTCCGTGACGGAGGAGGCCATCCACCGCCTCCCGCCCCGACATAGTTGGAGAAGGTTGAGGTGGGTGTGCGGACTTAGGCGCTGAGCTCGAAAAGCGAAAATGGATGCGCAAAGGAGGAAGAAGGTGTAGGTTAAAAGGTGGATCCTTATCCCCTTATATGGACGGACGAAGCTATGCGTCCCCCACCAGCCTGGTAAAACTCGCTTATCTCCCAATCGCCATAATCAATGGCGCAGAAGGGTTACCCACGTCCGTATTGATGAGAATCTCGAATAAGGGGCACGATCTATGCTTTGATAAGACGTGCAAAGAAACCGCCTCGCTAAATGCGCTTAAGGTGGAACAGAAAAACGATTCGTATAAAAGTTTGGTCGTAGTGATGTCACGCCATGAAAACGCCAGCAGATCTGTGCAAAATTATTCTCTACGGTGGTATGTGGAACTTGTTTTGCAGAGCCGACACTATCCTGGTGTTCAAAATCTTCTATGAAGTATTCGAGGAGGAACCCGCCTTGCAATGTCAAGACAATATGCGCCGGACTCGCTGCATTGAAGCCTGGTTCGTGGGCTACCGAGGAGTCCCGGACTAGGGGTGTCCGAATAGCCAACTATCATCACGGCCGACTACAAGACTATGAAGATACAAGATTGAAGACTTCGCCCGTGTCCGGATGGGACTTTCTTGGCGTGGAAGGCAAGCTTGGATACGGATATGTAGATCTCCTACCATTGTAACCGACTCAGTAACCCTAACCCTATCCGTGTCTATATAAACCGGAGGGTTTTAGTCTCAGAGGACTAACAACAATCATACCATAGGCTAGGTTCTAGGGTTTAGCCTCCTTAATCTCATGGTAGATCTACTCTTGTACTACCCATATCATCAATATTAATCAAGCAGAGTAGGGTATTACCTCCATCGAGGGCCCAACCTCGGTAAAACATCGTGTCCCTTGTCTCCTCGTTACCATCCGCCTAGACGCACAGCTTTGGGACCCCTACCCGAGACCCGCCGGTTTTGACACCGGCACATGCCTCATGGGCAAATGACCAAGACTCCGCTTCTCCTGAACAATGGAGTGAGCAACCAACTTATTGGAAATCATACATACCGATGTGTGTGGTCCAATGAGCGTTGAGGCTCATGGAGGATATCGTTATGTTCTCACTCTCACCGATGACTTAAGTAGATATGGGTATGTCTACTTGATGAAACACAAGTCCGAGACCTTTGAAAAGTTCAAGGAATTTCAGAATGAGGTAGAGAATCAACGGACCGAAAGATAAAAGTTCTACGATCGATCGTGGAGGAGAATATTTAAGTCACGAAATTTGTACGCACTTAAGGAAATGTGGAATCGCTTCACAACTCACGCCTACCGACACCTCAACAGAACGGTGTGTCCGAACGCCATAATCGCACTCTATTGGATATGGTGCGATCTATGATGTCTCTACCGATTTACCGCTATCATTTTGGGGATACGCCTAGAGACAGCTACATTCACTTTAAATAGGGCTCGCCTAAATCTGTTGAGACGACACCGTATGAATTATGGTTTGGGAAGAAACCTAAGTCAGTCGCTTCTAGAAGTTTGGGGATGCGATGCTTATGTCAAGAAACTTCAATCTGAAAAGCTCGAACCCAAGTCGGAAAATGCGCTTCATAGGATACCCTAAGGAAACCATTGGGTATACCTTCTACCTTAGATCCGAAGGCAAGATCTTTGTTTCAAGAACGGATCCTTTCGAAAAGAGTTTCTCTCGAAAGGAGTAAGTGGAGGAAAGTAGAACTCGATGAAGTACTACCTCTTGAACCGAAAGTAGTGCAGCTCAGAAAATGTTCCTGTGGTGCCTAAACCGAATCGGAGAGGAAATTAATGATGATGATCAAGGTACTTCGGATCAAGTTGCTATGAACTTCGAGGGTCCACAAGGACACGCTCCACACCAGAGTGGTATGGCAACCCTGTCCCGAAATCATGTAGTTGGACAACAAAGTGAACCTTCAACTATGAAGAAGCGATGGCGGCCCAGATTCCAACAAATGGCTTGAAGCCATGCAATCCGAGATAGAATACATGTATGAAAACAAAGTATGGACTTTGACAGACTTGCCCAATGATCGATTTGTTTATAGAAAACAAATGGATCTTTAAGAAGAAGACGACGCGATGGTAATGTTACCATCTATAAAGCTCGACTTGTCGCTAAGGGTTATCGGCAAGTTCAAGGGTTGACTACGATGAGACTTTCTCTCAAGTCCGTCTCAATCGTGTTAGCAATTGCCACATACTATGATTATGAGATATGGCGATGGACGCCAAAACGGCATTCCTTAACGCCTATCTTAAGGAAGAACTGATATGATGCAGCCGAAAGGTTTTGTCGATCCTAAGAATGCTAATAAGGTATGCAAGCTCCAATGATCCATTTATGGGCTGGTGCAAGCATCTCGAGTTAGAAATATTCGCTTGATGAGATGATCAAAGCTGCTTAGTTTATGCAGACTTATGGAGAAGCCTCATGCATAAGAAAGTGAGTGGGAGCTCAGATCATTTCTCATATTATATGTAGATGACATACTTTTGATGGGAAATGATATAGAACTTTTGGACAGCATTAAGGCCTACTTGAATAAGTGTTTTCAATGAAGGACCTTGAGAAGTTGCTTATATATTAGGCATCAAGATCTATAGGATAGATCGAGACGCCTTATAGGTCTTTCACAAAGCACATACCTTGATAAGATATTGAAGAAGTTCAATATGGATTAGTCCAAGAAAGGGTTCTGCCTCAGACAGTAAGGTGTGAGATTGAGCTCGCTCAATGCCCACCACGGCAGTAAGATAAAGAAGAGATGAGTGTCATCCCCATGCCTCAGCCATAGGATCTATTATGTATGCCATGTTGTGTACTGCACTGATGTAAACCTTGCCGTAAGTTTGGTAGGAAGGTACCAAAGTAAGCCCGCAAGGAACACCGGACAGCGGTCAAGAATATCCTGGCACCGAAAAGGACTAAGGATATGTTTCTCGTTTATGGAGGTGACGAAGAGCTCGTCGTAAAGGGTTACGCTGATGCTAGCTTCGACACAGATCCGATGACTCTAAGTCACTAATCGGACACGTATATGTTGAATCGTGGAGCGCCACCGGTGCAGCGTAAGCAGAAGCGCCGTGGCGACATCTACATGTGAAGCGGAGTACATGGCAGCCTCGAGGCAGCGCATGAAGCAATATGGATTTAGGAGTTCATCGCCACCTAGGAGTCATATCCAATGCGTCGGGCTAATCACTCTCTTCGTGACAACACCGAGCTATTGCCCTTGCCAAGGAGCCCAGTGTTTCACAAGAAGACTAGGCACATCAAGTTGCCGCTTCAACTCCATCCGTGAAAATGTTCAAGATGGAGACATAGATATTTGCAAAGTACATACGGATCTGAATGTCGCAGATCCGCTGACTAAACCTCTTCCATGAAAGCAAAACATGATCAACACCAAAACTCTATGGGTGTTCGATTCATCACAATTTAACTAGATCATTGACTCTAGTGCAAGTGGGAGACTGTTGGAAATATGCCCTAGAGGCAATAATAAAAGGATTATTATTATATTTCTTTGTTCATGATAATTGTCTTTATTCATGCTATAATTGTATTATCCGAAATCGTAATACACGTGTGAATACATAGACCACAACATGTCCCTAGTGAGCCTCTAGTTGACTAGCTCGTTGATCAACAAATAGTCATGGTTTCGACTATGGACATTGGATGTCATTGATATTAGGATCACATCATTAGGAGAATGATGTGATGGACAAGACCCAATCCTAAGCATATCACAAGATCGTAGTTCGCTTGCTAGAGCTTTTCCAATGTCAAGTATCTTTTCCTTAGACCATGAGATCGTAACTCCCTTGACACCGTAGGAGTGCTTTGGTGTACCAAACGCCACAAGTAATCGGGTGACTATAAAGCTATACTACGGTATCTCCGAAAGTATCTGCGGTTGACACGGATCGAGACTGAATTTGTCACCCGTATGACGGAGAGGTATCTCCGGCCCACTCGGTAATGCATCATCATAATGAGCTCAAAGTGACCAAGTGTCCGTCACGGATCATGCATTACGGACGAGTAAAGTGACTTGCTCAGTAACGAGATTGAACGCGTATTGGGATACCGACGATCAATCTCGCAAATAACGCATCGATCGACAAAGGGAATCGATACGGGTTGCTTGAATCCTCGACATCGTGGGTTCATCCGATGAGATCATCGAGAGCATGTGGGAGCCAACATGGGTATCCAGATCCCGTTGTTGGTTGTTGACCGGAGAGTCGCCTCGGTCATGTCTACGTGTCTCCCGAACCCGTGAGGGTCTACACACTTAAGGTTCTGTGACGCTTAGGGTTATTAGGAAGACTTTATGTGATTACCGAATGTTCTTGGAGTCCTGATAAGATCCCTGACGCCACGAGGAGTTCCGGAATGGTCCGGAGGTGAAGATTTATATATGGGAAGTTGTCACACGGTCACTAGAAAGGTTCGGGGCATATCAAGATTGTACCAGGCCACCGGAGGGGTTCCAGGGTCCACCGAGGGGCCACCTCTCCGGAGGGCCTCATGGGCCGAGGTGGCAGGGAACCAGCCTCAGAGGGCTGGGCGATCCCCTTGGACCCATGTGCCTAGGGTTGGGGGAAACCCAGTGGGGGCGCCTTGCTTGGGGGCAAGCCCTCCTTGGCCGCCGCCTCTAGATCTCATCTAGATGGGGCCGCCCCTTCTCCTTCCCCTATAATAGAGGGGCGAGGGAGGGCTGCACACAACGCCCAAGGCGCAGCCCCTCCCTCCCCAACACCTCTCCTCCTCCGCTAAGAGCTTGGCGGCTCCTGCCGAGTATCGCTTCCACCACCACCACGCCTGCCGTGTCAGCTGCCGAGCTCTTCTCAACCTCTCCTCCACCTTGCTGGATCAAGGCGCTGGAGACATCTCCACTCGCACGCAGTGTTGAACGCGGAGGTGCTGTCCGCTCAGCACTAGGATCATCGGTGATTTGGATCACGCCGAGTACGACTCCTTCAACCTCGCTTTTGAACGCTCCGCCGCGATCTACAAGGGTAGGTAGATGCACTCTCTCTCTCGCTAGATGAACTCATAGATAGATCTTGGTGAAACCGTAGAATTTTTTTTTATTTTCTCGCAACGCTCCCCAATAGAAGCAGCAAATGAAGGAGTCCGATGAAGGAGTTCATTTCCGATCTAGGTGTCATACCTAGTGCATCGGACCAATGAAGATCTTTTGTGACAATATCGTGCAATTGCCTTGGCAAAGGAATCCAGGTTTCACAAGAGGACCAAGCACATCAAGAGACGCCTAATTCCATCCGGACCAAGTCCGTGGGAGACATAGAGATTTGCAAGATACATACGGATCTGAATGTTGCGCACTCGCTGACTATGCCTCTTCCACGAGCAAAACATGATCAGCACCAAGACTCCATGGGTGTTAGAATCATTACAGCAGTAGTCTAGATTATTGACTCTAGTGCAAGTGGAGATCAAGGAAATATGCCCTAGAGGCAATAATAAAATTATTATTTATTTCCTCATATCATGATAAATGTTTATTATTCATGCTAGAATTGTATTACCCTAAAACATGATACATGTGTGAATACATAGACAAACATAATGTCACTAGTGTGCCTCTACTTGACTAGCTCATTAATCAAAGATGGTTATGTTTCCAACCATAGACATGTGTTGTCATTTGATTAACGGATCACATCATTAGGAGAATGATGTGATTGACTTGACCCATTCTCATAGCCTAGCACTTGATCGCTTAGTATGTTACTATTGCTTTCTTCATGACTTATACAAAGTTCCTACAACTATGAGATTATGCAACTCCTGCTTATCAAGGAACACTTTGTGTGCTACCAAACGCCACAACGTAACTTGGTGATTATAAAGGAGCTCTACAGTGTCTCCAAGGCACATGTTGAGTTGGCGATTTCGAGATTAGATTTGTCACTCCGATTGTCTGAGAGGTATCTCCGGGCACTCTCGTAATGCACATCACTATAAGCCTTGCAAGCAATGTAGTTAATGAGTTAGTTACGGAATGATGCATTACGTAATCTAGTAAAGAGACTTGCCGGTAACGAGATTGAACTAGGTATTGATACCGACGATCGAATCTCGGCAAGTAACATACCGATGACAAAGGGAACAACGATGTTGTTATGCGGTTCGACCGATAAAGATCTTCGTAGAATATGTAGGAGCCAATATGAGCATCCAGTGTTCCGCTATTGGTTATTGACCGAAATAGTTCTAGGTCATGTCTACATAGTTCTCGAACACATAGGGTCCGTGACGCTTAACGCTACGATGACCGCTTTATTATGAGTTTATAAGTTTTGATGTACCAAGGTTTTTCGAGTCCCGGATGTGATCACGACATGACGAGGAGTCTCAAATGGTCGAGAAATAAAGATTGATATATTGACGACGATATTCGACACCGAAGTGTTCCGGTGATTTCGGAGAAAACCGAGTGTCAAGGGGTTACCGGAACCCCTCGGGAAGTA
Source organism: Aegilops longissima (assembly GCA_021605205.1). Lineage (NCBI taxonomy): Eukaryota > Viridiplantae > Streptophyta > Magnoliopsida > Poales > Poaceae > Aegilops > Aegilops longissima. The sequence continues at coordinate 18,166 of JAHIAM010004187.1, read as the reverse complement.
TTGGGCCTTAGTGGCCTGAGGGGAGAGAGAGGGCAGCAGCCCAGAGGTGGCCCGCCTCCCATGGGGAGTCCGACTGACTAGGGGAGGGGGCGCGCCCCTCTTCCCTCTCCCTCTCCCTCTCTTTCCTTCCCCTTCCTCCTTCCTAGTTGGACTAGGAAAGGAGTCACATCCCACCAGGAGGAGGACTCCTCCTTGGCGCCGCTTCTAGGGCGGGCCGCCTCCCCTTGCTCCTTTATATACAGGGCAGGGGGCACCCCTAGACACACAAGTTGATCTTCGTGATCGCCTTAGCCGCAAAGCGGTGCCCTCCACCATATTCCACCTGTCATATCGCTGCAGTGCTTAAGCGAAGCCCCAAGCCCCGGTAGAACATCATCATCGCTACCACGCCGTCAGGTCGACGGAACTCATCCCCGACACCCCGCTGGATCGAGTCCGGGAACGCCATCGAGCTGAACGGTGCTGAACTCGGAGGTGCCGACGCTCGTACTTGGATCGGTCGGATCATGAAGACGCATTTACTACATCAACCGCTTGTCATAACGCTCACTTTACGGTATACGAGGGCACGTGGACAACACTCTCCCTCGCTGCTATGCATCACCATGATCTTGCGCAGCGTAGGAATTTTTTGAAATTACTACGCTCCCCAACACTTTCCACCAGCCAAATATGCATGTAGTAATAGCATTATTCTGTTCTTGTTTCATCAGTGTTATATTGCCAGATATTCCCTGAAGGAAATATGCCCTAGAGGCAATAATAAAGTTATTATTTATTTCATATCATGATAAATGTTTATTATTCATGCTAGAATTGTATTAACCGAAACATGATACATGTGTTTAATACATAGACAAACATATAGTCACTAGTATGCCTCTACTTGACTAGCTCATTAATCAAAGATGGTTATGTTTCCTAACCATAGACATGTGTTGTTATTTGATTAATGGGATCACATCATTAGGAGAATGATGTGATTGACATGACCCATTCCGTTAGCCTAGCACTTGATCGCTTAGTATATTGGTATTGCTTTCTTCATGACCTATACATGTTCCTCGTAACTATGAGATTATGCAACTCCTGCTACCGGAGGAACACTTTGGTGCTACCAAACGTCACAACGTAATCGGGTGATTATAAAGGAGTACTACAGTGTCTCCAAAGGTACATGTTGGGTTGGCGATTTCGAGATTAGGTTTTGTCACCCGATTGTCGGAGAGGTATCTCTGGCCCTCTCGGTAATACACATCATATAAGCTTTGTGCATTGCAACTAATAAGTTAGTTAGTAGATGATGTATTACTGAACGAGTAAAGAGACTTGCCAAGAACGAGATTGAACTAGGTATTGATACCGACGATCGAATCTCTGACAAGTAACATACCGATGACAAAGGGAACAACGATGTCGTTATGCGGTTCGACCGATAAAGATCTTCAGAGAATATGTAGGAACCAATATGGGCATCCAGGTTCCGCTATTGGTTATTGACCGAGAATAGTTCTAGGTCATGTCTACATAGTTCTCGAACCCGTAGGGTCCGCACGCTAACGCTACGATGACAGTTTTATTATGAGTTTATAAGTTTTGATGTACCAAGTTTGTTCGAGTCCCGGATGTGATCACGGACGTGACGAGGAGTCTCAAATGGTTGAGACATAAAGATTGATATATTGAAGCCAATATTTGATATCGGAATTGTTCCGGTGAAATCGGATTTTATTTAACACCGGGGTTACTGAACCTCCCGGGGATAATGCCTTAGTGGGCCATGAGGGAGAAGAGGAGGGTCGCCAGACAGGCCGCGCCCCCTCCCCCGTAGTCCCAATAGGACAGGAGAGGGGGCGGCGCCTCTTCCTCTTTCCCTCCCCCTTCCTTCTCCAACAAGGAGGGGGGGAGTCCTACTCCTGGAGTAGGACTCTCCAGCGCACTTTGAGGGCCGGCCGCACTCCCCCTCCCTCCTTTATATACGGGGCAAGGGGCACCCCACAACACACACACAAGTTGATCTACGGATCGTTCTTAGCCGTGCGGTGCCCTCCACCATATTCCACTCGGTCATATCGTCAGCAGAGTTTAGGCGAAGCCCCGCGCCGTAGAGCATCATCATCGCCACCACGCTGTCGCGTCGACGGAACTCATCCCCGACACTTTGCTGGATTGGAGTCCGGGATCGCCATCGAGCTGAACGTGTGCTGAACTCGGAGGTGCCGTGACGCCGGTACTTTGATCGGTCGGATCGTGAAGACGCACGACTACATCAACCGCGTTGTCATAACGGTTCCGCTTACGGTTCACGAGGGTACGTGGACAACACTCTCCCTCTCATTGCTATACCATCACCTTGATCTTGCGTAGCGAGGAATTTTTTGAAATTACTACGCTCCCCAACAAAGGCATCCGAGCCAGGTTTTATGCGTTGATGTTATATGCACAAGTAGAACACAAGTGAGTTGTGGGCGATATAAGTCATACCGCTTACCAGCATGTCATACTTTGGTTCGGTGGTATTGTGTGATGAAGCGCCCGACCGACATTACGCCAGACGCTTACGCGAGACTGGTTTCACCGCCATGCAGCACTCATTGCTTAAAGGTGACCGGCGGGTGTCTGCTCTCTCACTTTAGTTGAACTGAGTGGCTACGCCGTCCTTGCGAAGGTTAAACAGCACCAACTTGACAAACTATCGCTGTGGTTTTGATGCGAGGTAAGAACGGTTCTTGCTCAGCCCGTAGCAGCCACGTAAAACTTGCAACAACAAAGTAGAGGACGCCTAACTTGTTTTTGCAGGGCATGTTGTGATGTGATATGGTCAAGACGTGATGCTATATTTTATTGTATGAGATGATCATGTTTTGTAACCGAAGTTATCGGCAACCAGCAGGAGCCATATGGTTGTCGCTTATTGTATGAAATGCAACGCCATGTAATTGCTTTACTTTATCACTAAGCGGTAGCGATAGTCGAGAAGCAATAGTTGGCTAGACGATAACGATGCTACGATGGAGATCAAGGTGTCGCTACCGGTGATGATGGTGATCACGACGGTGCTTTGGAGATGGAGATCACAAGCACAAGATGATGATGGCCATATCATATCACTTATATTGATTGCATGTGATGTTTATCCTTTATGCATCTTATCTTGCTTTGATTGACGGTAGCATTATAAGATGATCTCTCATTAAATATCAAGAAGTGTTCTCCTGAATATGCACCGCTATAAAGTTCTTCGTGCCGAGACACCACGTGATGATCGGGTGTGATAGGCTCTACGCTCAAATACAACGGTGGAAAACAGTTGCACACGCCGAATACTCAGGTCAAACTTGACGAGCCTAGCATATATAGATATGGCCTCGAACACGGAGACCGAAAGGTCGAACGTGAATCATATAGTAGATATGATCAACATAGTGATGTTCACCATTGAAACTACTCCATCTCATGTGATGATCGGACATGGTTTAGTTGATTTGATCACGTAATCACTTAGATGACTAGAGAGATGTCTATCTAAGTGGTAGTTCTTAAGTAATATGATTAATTGAACTTAAATTTATCATGAACTTAGTACCGATAGTATTTTGCTTGTCTATGTTTATTGTAGATAGATGGCTCGTAATGTTGTTCCGTTGAATTTTAATGCGCTCCTTGAGAAAGCAAAGTTGAAAGATGATGGTAGTAATTACACGGACTGGGTCCAGAATCTCGAGGATTATCCTCATTGCTGCACGTAAGAATTACATCCGAAGCACCGCTGGTGCCAGGCCTGCCGCCGATGCAATCGACGATGTTAAGAACGTCTCGCAGAGCAAAGCCGATGACTACTCGATAGTTCAGTGCCATGCTTTACGGCTTAGAACCGGCCTTCAACGACGCTTTGAACGTCATGGAGCATATGAGATGTTCCAGAGTTGAAGTTAATATTTCAAGCAAATGCCCGGATTAAGAGATATGAAGTCTCCAATAAGTTCTATAGCTGCAAGATGGAGGAGAATAGTTCGCAAGGAACACATACTCAAAATGTCCGGGTATAATAATCACTTGATTCAATTGGGAGTTAATCTTCCGATGATAGTGTCATTGATGAATTCTTCAATCATCGCCACCAAGCTACAAGAGCTTCATGATGAACTATAATATGCAAGGATGGAAAGACTATTCCCGAGCTCTTCGCAATGCTAAAAGTCATGGAGGTAGAAATCAAAAAGGAGCATCAAGTGTTGATGGTTAACAAGACCACCAGTTTAAAGAAAAGGGCAAAGGAAGAAGAAGGAACTTCAAGAAGAACAGCAAACAAGTTGCTGCTCAAGAGAAGAAACCCAAGTCTGACCTAAGCCTGAAATCGAGTGCTTCTACCGCAAGCGATCGACACCGAAGCGGAACTGCCCCAAGTATTTGGCGGATAAGAAGGATGGCAAAGTGAACAAAGGTATATGTGATATACATGTTATTGATGTGTACCTTACTAATACTCGCAGAGTACCTGGTATTTGATAACGGTTCTGCTAATATTTGCAACTCAAACAGAACTACGGATTGCGTAAGATAGGCTAAGGACGAGGTGATGATGCACGGGAAATGGTTCCAAAGTCGATGTGATCGCGGTCGGCACGCTACCTCTACATCTACCATCGGGATTAGTTTTAGACCTGAATAATTGTTATTTGGTGCCGCCGCTAGCATGAACATTATATCTGGATCTTGTTTGATGCGAGACGGTTATTCATTTAAATCTGAGAATAATGGTTGTTCTATTTATATGAGTAATATCTTTATGGCCATGCACCCTTGAAGAGTGGTCTATTTTTATTGAATCTCTATAGTAGTGACACACATATTCATAGTGTTGAAGCCAAAAGATGCAGAGTTGATAATGATAGTGCAACTTATTTGTGGCACCGCCGCTTGGGTCATATCGGTGTAAAACACATGAAGAAACTCCATATCGATGGGCTTTTGAATCACTTGATTATGAATCACTTGGTACTTATGTAACCGTGCCTCATGGGCAAGATGACTAAAACGCCGCTTCTCCGTAACTATGGAGCGAGCAACTGATTTGTTGGAAATCATACATACCGATGTATGTGGTCCGATGAATGTTGAGGCTCATGGGCGGTATCGTTATTTTCTCACCTTCACAGATGATTTGAGCAGATATGGGTATATCTACTTGATGAAACATAAGTCTGAAACATTTGAAAAGTTCAAAGAATTTCAGAGTGAAGTGGAAAATCATCGTAACAAGAAAATAAAGTTTCTATGATCTGATCATGGAGGAGAATATTTGAGTTACGAGTTTGGTCTTCATTTGAAACAATGCGAATAGTTTCGCAACTCACGCCACCCGAACACCACAACAGAATGGTGTGTCCGAACGTCAGAATCGACTTTATTAGATATGGTGCGATCTATGATGTCTCTTACCGATTTACCTATCGCTTTGGGGTTATGCTTTAGAGACACCTGCATTCACGCTAAATAGGGCACCATCTAAACCGCTGAGACGACACCTTATGAACTGTGGTTTGGCAAGAAACCCAAGTTGTCGCTTCAAAGTTTGGGGCTGGATGCTTATGTGAAAAGCTTCAACCTGATAAGCTTGAACCCAAATCGGAGAAATGTGTCTTCATAGGATACCCAAAGGAGATAGTTGGGTACACCTTCTATCACAGATCCAAGGCAAGACATTCGTTGTTAAGAATGGATCCTTTCTAGAGAAGGAGTTTCTCTCAAAGAAGTGAGTGGGAGGAAAGTAGAACTTGATGAGGTAATCTGTACTGCTCCCTTATTGAAAGTAGTTCATCACGTAAATCTGTTCCTCGTGACTCCACACCAATTAGTGAGGAAGCTAATGATGATGATCATGTAACTTCAGATCAAGTTACTACCAAACCTCGAGGTCAACCGAGTAAGATCCGCACTGAGTGGTATGGTAATCCACTCGGAGGTCATGTTACTTGACCATGACGAACCTACGAACTATGAGGAAGCGATGATGAGCCCAGATTCGTGAAATGGCTTGAGGCCATGAAATCTGAGATGGGATCCATGTATGAGAACAAAGTGTGGACTTTGGTTGACTTGTTCGATGATCGAGAATAAATGGATCTTCAAGAAGAAGATCGACGATGGTAATGTTACCATCTACAAAGCTCGACTTGTTGCGTAAAGGTTTTCAACAAGTTCAAGGAGTTGACTACGATGAGACCTTCTCACCCGTAGCGATGCTTAAGTCCGTCCGAATCATGTTAGCAATTGTTGCATTTTATGATTATGAAATTTGGCAAATGGATGTCAAGACTGCATTCCTGAATGGATTGAAGAAGAGTTGTATATGATGCAACCTCAAGGTTTTATCGATCCAAAGGATGCTAACAAAGTGTGCAAGCTCCAGCGATCCATTTATGGACTGGTGCAAGCATCTCGAGTTGCAATAAACGCTTTGATAGTGTGATCAAAGCATATGGTTTTATATGCACTTTTGGAGAAGCTTGTATTTACAAGAAAGTGTGTGGAGCTCAGAGCATTTCTAATATTATATGTGGATGACATATTGTTGATTGGAAATGATATAGAATTTCTCGATAGCATAAAAGGATACTTGAATAAGAGTTTTTCAATGAAAGACCTCGTGAAGCTGCTTATATATTGGGCCAAGATCTATAGAGATAGATCAAGACGCTTAATTGACTTTCACAAAGCACATACCTTGATAAAGTTTTGAAGAAGTTCAAATGGATCAAGCAAAGAAAGGGTTCTTGCCTTTGTTACAAGGTGTGAAGTTGAGTCGACTCAATGCCCACCATTGCGTAAGATAGAGAGAAAATGAAGGTCATTCCCTATGCTTCAGCCATAGGTTCTATCATGTATGCAATACTGTGTACTGCACCTGATGTGTGCCTTGCTATTAGACTAGCAGGAGGTACCAAAGTAATCCAGAGTGGATCATCGACAGCGGTCAAGAACATCCCGAAATACCCGAAAAGGACTAAGGATATGTTTCGCTTATGGAGGTGACAAAGAGCTCGTCAGAAATGGTTACGCCGATGCAAGTTTTGACACCGATCCGATGACTCTAAGTCACAAACCGGATACGATTTATATTGAATGGTGGAGCCGCTATTGGTGCAGTTCTAAGCAAAGTGTCATGGCGGATCTACGGTGAAGTTGAGTACATAGCTACTTTGGAAGCAGCAAATGAAGGAGTCTGGATGAAGGAGTTCATATCCCATCTAGGTGTCATACCTAGTGCATCGGGTCCAATGAAAATCTTTTGTGACAATATCGGTGCAATTGCCTTGGCAAAGGAATCCAGATTTCACAAGAGAACCAAGCACATCAAGAGACGCTCAATTCCATCCACGATCAAGTCAAGGAGGGAGACATAGGATTTGCAAGATACATATGGATCTGAATGTTGCGTACCTGCTGACTAAGCCTCTCTCACGAAAGCAAAACATGATCAGCACCAAGACTCCATGGGTGTTAGAATCATTACTGTAATCTAGATTATTGACTCTAGTGCAAGTGGGAGATTGAAGGAAATATGCCCTAGAGGCAATAATAAAGTTATTATTTATATTTCCTTATATCATGATAAATGTTTATTATTCATGCTAGAATTGTATTAACCGGAAACTTAGTACATGTGTGAATACATAGACAAACAGAGTGTCATTAGTCTGCCTCTACTTGACTAGCTCGTTAATCAAAGATGGTTAAGTTTCCTAGCCATAGACATGAGTTGTCATTTGATTAACGGATCACATCATTAGAGAATGATGTGATTGACTTGACCCATTCCGTTAGCTTAGCACTTGATCGTTTAGTATGTTGCTATTGCTTTCTTCATGACTTATACATGTTCCTATGACTATGAGATTATGCAACTCCCGAATACCGAAGGAACACTTTATGTGCTACCAAATGTCACAATGTAACTGGGTGATTATAAAGGTGCTCTACAGGTGTCTCCGATGGTGTTTGTTGAGTTGGTATAGATCGAAATTAGGATTTTTCACTCCGATTGTCGGAGAGGTATCTCTGGGCCCTCTCGGTAATGCACATTGAGGGAGTCCTGGATTAGGGGGTATCCGGACAGCCGGACTGTGTACAACGTCCGGACTATTGAAGCGTGAAGATGCAAGACTCAAGACTTCGGCCCGTGTCCGGATGGGACTTTCCTTGGCGTGGAAGGCAAGCTTGGCGATCCGGATATTATATTTCCTTCCTTGTAACCGACTCCATGTAAACCCTAGCCCTCTCTGGTGCCTATATAAACCGGAGAGGTTGGTCCTTAGAAGGCCGATCACAATCACAATCATACCATTATAGGCTAGCTCTTAGGGTTCCTCTGCGATCTCGTGGTAGATCTACTCTTGTACTACCCATATCATCAATATTAATCAAGTAGGAAGTAGGGTTTTACCTCCATCGAGAGGGCCCAACCTGGGTAAACACTGTGTCCCATACTTGTTACCATCAGCCTTGACGCACGATCGGGACCCCTACTCCGAGATCCGCCGGGTTTTGACACCGACATTGGTGCTTTCATTGAGAGTCCTCTCGTAGTCGCTATTGGGCCTGATGGTTCTTCAACCATCGCCAATAACACGACATCGACAGTCATGACGAAAGGTGGCTTAGACCTGCTGCCGGACAAAGCTCGGGGTATCGCTTCAAGATTAGCCTCCTGACCCAACCGAGCAAAGGCGCTTGCTTAAGGATCGGAGGGCTGACCCTCGCCGCAGTGTCGCCAAGACTCATCGGGCGTTGGAGCCAAACACAGGCCTTACCTCTGTGTAGGTTTATGACTCCGACCCCGGATTCGTATCCGGATGTTGAGTCCGTCCACGCCTCCCCGAACCGGCCGAAAGCGATTGGCCCGTGAATGGAATTCACCGTAGCGACATTTTTCGCATTCGCCTTTGGCTGCATGCTGAACTCGTTGAAAACTCTCTTTGACAGAAATTTCTGGGCCAAACTACGTCCCGGTTCGAGGGGAAGTGCATTTATGAAGAAATTCGCTGCCCACCCACAACCCACTTCATAGCCACGGTCGATGATTTAACCGACGTGTTCGACTGACCAAGACATCGACAAGATGGACGACGATGCGTGAGAGGATGCGGAATCTATGGGCGCCGATTTCCCCTCGTCACACGACGATACATGGTGGATACATCCAAAGAGGATAAATGCGACAGTCCGGATGATAAAACCCCCGACAAAAGTTAAAGCGACGGCGCAGACGCCATTCTAAGTCCAAGAACAAGTAGAAAAATAGTGACAAGAGCGCCGTATGATCGAGCAATACAATCAACTCCGAAGGCAACAATGACCATTCGACTCAGCGATGGAGCAGACGAACCAGGTCACCCCGAACACAGCTTCGAGCAGACGCCGAGGACAATGATCCCGACGGACGAGGTCATCAAGACGAACCAAGACAGAAAATGGTCCGGATAACGATTCAACCCCTAAAACACGCGGAACGAGATAACCTCCACAGAAAGCTTATGGCCACCGCAAGAAGCCTAAAGAAGGTATAAACGCTCAAGGCTGTATAGGAAACGCCAACCAGATGGAATAAAGTGCTAGACATCAAGAAAGATACGGCGATGATCACCATACAAAGAGCTATCCAAAACGCAAGTTACCGCTTAATTCGGACGATTACCTAAACTGTACCACTTCATAACTGCAACAAAGCGGCCACCGATCCACATGAACACCGAATAAGAAAGTCTGGCGCCGCCAGGTCCATTTATGGATCTAAAGGACGCACCCGCCAAGGACTATGGTCGCCAAAACGACACGCCTAATCGAATACCAGTCCGAATAAAGACCGACACAACAACATCCGACGACATGCCACAAAGACGCCCAGACATGAGGGGCTGCTCACCCACCGTGGTTTTACCGATGAAGCATCGACTATGAATTCCCATGTGGCTTTAAACCTCAGGAACATAGAGGCATACGATGGAACGGCTGCACCTGTGGGTCCGGATCGAGGACTTTATCCACACATACATATGGCTCGTGGGGATGACCTTCACACCATCAAATAAGTCCCCTCAAGTCAAGGGACCAACTCGCACTGCTGAAAAGCCTCCCTAAAATTCAATTGGGAGCCGGAGGAACTCGAGGACGCCAGTGGCTAATGACGGTGTCCTCGGACTAGGGTACTCACCACGCCATCTCCCCGATCTGTTAGATTGGGCCGAGGACCCCACATGGCCATACTCATGGGCCGTTCGCATAACCGCCGATACAAGGAAGATTCCACAAGACTTGGCGATCAAGACAAGGACTCTCCCACCGGCGATTCGGGCTAGGACTTGTTATCCTAGGCCTCGGTGCATTATATAAACCGAGGCCAGTTAGTCGATAGATGAACAACAATCATACCATAGGCTAGCTTCTAGGGTTTAGCCTCTCCGATCTCGTGGTAGATCTACTCTTGTACTACCCATATCATCAATATTAATCAAGCAGGAGTAGGGTTTTACCTCCATTGAGAGGGCCTCAACCTAGGTAAAAACATCGTCCCTTGTCTCCGTTACCATCCGCCTAGACGCACAGTTCGGGACCCCTACCTGAGATCCGCCGGTTTTGACATCGACATTGGTGCTTTCATTGAGAGTTCCGCTATGTTGTTCGCAAAAGGTCGATGGCTCGCCTGCGATCAATCGCGATTTCGCATCTTCGTCACCAGCTCGACCGTCACCTTGGTTCGACTAAGTACAAGGCCCTACCTCCGATCATCATGTTCGGATGAGGTCCTTCATCAACATCAGCCCGATCTCTATCAAGATCATGGAGGAATCATCCAGGAGCCCGAGGGCTCAACGCCAACATTGCCTCTCGCCACTATGTTGTTTTTCTCGACAGCGAACTTGTATCCGCCACACGCCTCGAGCATCGCTTGACGATTGCATCGGTGGAATAGTGCGAATTACGCCTACAACAGCCACGCTTAAATTTCGCCGAGTTCCGATGGAGGAATCTCCGACACCCACGATATACCGGAGCCCTCACAACTGGGCGAGAATCGGACGAGTTTAGGGCGTGGTGTCCAGCTTCTAGCTCGGACCTCCTTTGGAAGATCCATCCGTTAATCGACTGGGGAATTCCTATATCTACCACCTCAAAATTTCAGCTCGATCCGACCATCCAAACTCCGGGAACCTTCCGATTAGTGTATCACTTTTTTCGGATCTGTTTTCAGCCTGAAAACAACCGACCCGAGTTCGCCCTTTTACTTAACGGGATTTCGACATCCTTTTGAAGGAAGTTTTGTATGGGGTATTGTGTTTTGTTCTTAACACATCCCACTAACTTTAAAATCTTTTGAACATGATCTTCAATATCATGTCGGTGTCAAACCAGTCCGCAATATTGTTCCATCGATCGCCGACTTCGCTTAGACACGTTGTCACTTTGTTGAGCCGAGCTCAACTTCTTAGGATCATCATCTCGCAAGCCGAACAAGAGTCCGACATCGCTAAGGATAAATCATCACCAACATCGCCGCCCCACGGATTACATGGAGCGGCATACGGCATCGCCGCACGGTCGCTTCACCAAGCCGGGCATCGACCACGCCACGACCGCATCGGCAGGGCCGCACTATTGCTTCTTCAAGCTGGTGTCCATCACGCCGACCTACTTTGACATCTCGGCTGGACCCAAGCTTTTAAATCTAGGCCGATACGACCGATATATAGGCCGATATATCACTTTTGGGGCCCTACCGATATGGACATAACATATCATTTGGTAAATACCATTTTCCAACATATCACCCGATATGGACCGAAATATTAACCGATATGGCCGATATTCAGCCCGATATGTCCACCGATATAGAATGATACGTAGACGACAAGAATTATTTATTAGAAAGCAAAGAAATAAGATTCTGCATTTACAACTTCATTATACATTATCAAAGTCATGCACAATGTTTCATACAAATGCATATATATCGCATTGTTTTTAATCATAGGGTAAGGATTTTGTGAATCTTCCTTAATATTTTCTTAATCAATAAGTTAATAAACTAGGAATCTAAAAGTGTTCTCGTTAAAGTATTGACATCATACATTTTCCTTTACTAAAATAAATGTTTTGAACAAGACTAATGAAAAGAAACTAGACATATTTTCTCCTATATATCTACATATCGTCCGATATATCACCCGACATCCGACATCCGGATATGTCGGCCAAACCGATATGAACCCGATATACGTATATTTTGAAGCTTGGCTGGACCGGGGCTTCGCCATCTCTTCATCAACCTACTCTTGACACTTCGGCCACTAGCCGACCAGCCCACCACATTAGCTGGACCGAGGGCTTTGCCTCGGCGAAGCCAACTCTTGCCAAAGATTGCCATGCGGTCGCTTTTATCGCCCATCGTGCAATGGGTGCATGGATCGAGTCCCAATTTTGGGAATCACCTTCCTTCGGATTGCTACAACAAATAAACCAGGTCTATCAAATGGTGGCCGCATTAACTCACAACATGATGGTGGTTCGGCCGGGCTTCAGACATAGTCCGGCGAACGCCGCGATCCCGAGCTCGGACCGACTCCGTGAATTAAGGCTTTGCACACGCTTTCAAGATCACGCCGACGCCTGCATCGACATTGACTTCGGCGCCATGCCATATTTTTTTATTACTCACTTTGCATAAATTATTTATTATGCAACGATTTTTTAATTATCATTATTACTATTATCTCCGGTTTGCACCATTTTTGTGCACAGAAAATGATCCGGACTTCAAGGCCACTCGCCGGTCTGCATTGACTGCGTTATGTCACCACTTCGGGCGTGTCGAGCCTCCACTCCGCCACCTCGGACCGCTTGGGGATGGAACCTTGTCCCAGATCAAGCTCGGACTCTGGCCATCAATACCGAACACATTAACTAGCTAAGTCGCTTTCATGCTCAAAGCTTTAATTTCTAACTTGTGTTCGGTTCAACCAAGCATTATACTTTTTGGAAAATGTTGCTTGTAAAATTTCTTGTCCAAACTTTGTTTGTGACGATAAATTCAAATACCCAATTCATTTGGGGCTTCCTTCATGAAGCTTTTCCTCTTGCATATGATTATACTTGTACGGCTTTGCTCCTTGTTCGTATTATGCCACAATATGCACCATATTGACTTAAGCGATTTGCAAGCTGGGTTGCTCGCCCTGTGTTTACCCTACGCCCCGATTGTTCGGCTAGGGAGTAAAGGAGCACCTCTCGCGATTGTCACGATCGGGTCATCCGAGCCGGACCTCGACCGGTGAAGCCGAAAGCTAGCGCCTTATAGTTTTCAATGATGGTCGGCACACAATGGAACTCATGAGTACAAAAATCTATTGCACAAGTCTCATAATAACAATGAGCACCAAGAAAGGTATCGGGGGGTACTATTTTCAAGATGCTTCTTACACTTCGCAGTAATATAGCATAAGTTCCCGAGCGCTTTGTCTCGTTATAGCCTTATGGCCTGATTGCCCGGTTATTAAAACACCGCCGATATTCTCGACTGATGGAGTACATAACACTTTTCGTCCTCGACCAAGAGGGAGAAGCCGACGGTCGGTTAAGACGCTTAAAGTTCGTTGAACATAGATATGATATAAGTACTTCGCACATGCAATCATTCTTTACCCAAGTCACTTGGGGCTCTTAAATTTATATGAGCCGCTTTATGATAAGTGTTCTTCTTCTTAGTCGCTGCAAAGTTTTATTATTATTATTATTATTATTATTATCTATCCTTTTTTCGACACGAGCGTGGTCACTAGCCGGGAGCCTAATTTCTCTCAAAGCCGCTAGAGTTTAGTTTGCTAAACTGGCCTAATGAGAAGTACTCCACCTCGGATAGGAGGTTGAAGCAGAGGCTGACCCGCTTGAAGTCTTGAGATAGGATGTATCATGTTAAAGCACCACATAAGCACTTCTTTTGCTAAGGCCAATTTTCGGATTGGCACCAACACTTGATCTTGTTCGACGCCAAGTTTTTACCGACGCTTTTTGGTTTTCCAAGCTTATGGCACTTTTAAACTATTTGTGTTTTCAGCACAAGTCTCGCAAGGCAACGCCGACACCTTTAGAGATTCGCAAAACATTCTCGGATATTGCTATATATGCATCGGTTTCAATTGTGTCTTCGGTCAATAGTTGCTGTTCGCCTCTGCGCTTGCCTCCTACGCCCGCTTTGTTCGCTAGGTGTGCAAAGGAGAACCATCGCGATTGTGCTTCCAGCTCACATGGTTAAGCACCTCAAAGGAGAAAGCCGAAACCGATCGTCACAATAAGCGTAAACTGGTCAGCGATCCGATGATTTGTGTTAAACGACGGCCATTCATAACAATGGTCAAGTGTTTACGGCTTGACCTCGATCGTCGCCAACACTACCGGGGCTATTAATCGCCTCCCAAACTAAATCTCGATATTTTGCTCTTACATTGAGCTGAGGTTTCATGATCATGCTTAGCATGACAACCCAAAGAAAGGAACCGATAAGGGACTATTTTCTTTGAAGACATTTCTTCTCGTTAAACAAGAATATAACATATCTCTCCGCTGCATCTTTGTTTATAAAACCGTATGGCCAGATTGCCTTGTTTGTTGTAAATCTTTCCTCATAAAGGCTTTATAAAGTAGATAAACACTCCTCGCTATTGGCCGAGGAGGTGGAAGCCATGGTCGGTCAACAAAGTTTTGTACAATGCGGATCCGAGCATTAATGACGAAAGTACTTGGATACATAGAGTCATTACACATAATTTGTGATTTTACTATGGATATCGATCCTTAATTCGCCACCCGTGCCCGCATTAAGGCTCGGGGCTACTGGGCTTCGGGCTTATTATTTACAAATATTAAAGGCACATCGATCCTCGATCTGGTGTTGCCACCCACCAAGGTCTCGGGCTACTGCATTGCCTGTCCAATGCAGAAAATTTTAAGTGTAATACAGCTCGAGGAGATTTTGATCCTCAGGTTGGTCGGCCGCACCCAACCCGAGTCTTGAGGATTGAGCACGCCGCTTTTGTGTCCCAAGTATTCTCGCTGTTAGGACTTGATCCTCGCATCGATTTTGCAAATCAACCCGAGTCTCAGCTGCCACGGGATCAGCGGTCTTATGTCATCCTTCATGTGCATCTCGGTTTTAGACCGATACCCACCTTGAGGGCTACCGCTATGTATCTCGGCAGAGAATAAATTGCACCAATAAAAAATATTGACAAAATCGGCCCACATTCGGGTGGTGCACCACCTCGAAGCAGTCCGCATAAAGCTCGGGCGCTAGTGGCTGGCTCCATAGAGGGCATTTCCGCATTAAGCTCGCTAAACTCCTTCAAACTTCTTTGAACCAAGGTGATTTACGACACCTCGGATACAGTCCGCGTTGAGCTCGGATACATAGTCCGCGTTGGAGCTCGGATACAGTCCGACGTTGGAGCTCGATACATAGTCCGCGTTGAGCTCGGATATTCTGCTTAGAGCCGGAAGCGGTCCGCATTGGTGCTCGCTGCAAAGATACTTCAATGCAGTCCGCTGGAGCTCGACGTTAAGAGGACGCCGCCACCCGAACAACTTCAAACCCGAGGTGGGCATAAAAATAACAAGGCATTGATAAAGGCCGAAACTTAAAGGGCTCTTCGATACCCGACGTAAACTCGCCGAATGCATTTCGCGATCCTCAAGATCAAGATGAGAAGATTTGTTGAACCAGTTTTCAAGACCGACGATCAAGATGAAGAACGGTTCGAAGAATCGAGGAGCGCCCCTAACTTGAAGACCGGTTCAGGGGCTATCGACGGTGTCCCGGACTAGGGGTACTCACCACGCCATCTCCCGATCCGTTAGATTGGGCCGAGGACCCCATGGCAGATACTCATGGGCCAGCCCGGACAGCTGCCGATACAAGGAAGATTCCACAAGACTTGGCGATCAAGACAAGGACTCCTCCCACCGGCGATTCGCTAGGACTTTGTTATCCTAGGCCTCGTGCATTATATAAACCGAGGCCAGGCTAGTCGATAGAGATATAACAACAATCATACCATAGGCTAGCTTCTAGGGTTTAGCCTCTCCGATCTCGTGGTAGATCTACTTTGTACTACCCATATCATCAATATTAATCAAGCAGGAGTAGGGTTTTACCTCCATCGAGAGGGCCCAACCTGGTAAAACATCGTGTCCCTTGTCTCCGTTACCATCCGCTTAGACGCACACCGGGACCCCTACCCGAGATCCGCTGGTTTTGACACCGACAGCCAACTTTCAAGGGACTATAACCGCCTCCGATGCCGACGACTTGAGTCACATAGTCCAATAGCCCGAGAACTGGCCTCAAGTTTTGGAACAGATTCTCACTAAGAAGAATCAAATTGTTGGCTGTCCGGATGTGCAAGCCTTAGCAGCATTCAAACACAAGATCCGTGGACGAGTGGTTTCGCCAGACACCTCGCCAAGAAAAGCCAAGGACAATGGCAGCCCTAATAAGTTTTATGACCCGCTATGCTGGAGAAGATAGCTTACAGCCCCTAAAGGCACCAGCGTGACCCCAAAGACATCCGAAATAAGGGATGGCAACGAAGCTACTTCGCCATAAAAACAACGCCAAAACAAGGAAGAGAGCCCGGATAATACTACTTGCTAATGCCGGATTCAGGGCTCTCTTTACCTAATCAGCAAAAACAAGCCATCTAAAGGCAGCAAAGAGGGACCGTCTGTCCTAATAGAGTCCTAGATGACTATGCAAAATTCATGGCACTTCGACAAACCTGTAAAACCACACGCATGTAGAGTGCCGTCTTCAAGCAGGCCGCAAATTAAACGCCGAACACAAGGAGAGGGAACACACCATGAAGACGAGGATGAACTCTCCACCGAACAATCGGCGACGTAAAAATTCCCGCCAGAGGTTAAAACAAAGGAACATGATCCACGCGACTCACACATCCATGAGGAGGCAATTTAACGCCGCGCATAGAGACGCCGCTTCGATATAGAGCCCATCGTTTCACGCCAACCGCTGGATGCCTTATCCGATCACTTTCGAGCAACTTGGATGACCGAACTAGTATTCAAGCGCGGAGGATCCAAGGCCTTGGTGTTTGAACCAATAATCGACGGATACCGCCTCACCTCGCATCCTTATGGACGGCGGCAGCAGCCTCAATTTAATATATGAGGACATCGCTTGTAGGATGGGGATAGACCCATCCAGAATTAACCAAAGCAACACCACCTTTGAAGGGGTGATACCAGCGCTTGAAGCCCATAGCGTAGGCTCCGGCCACACCGAGGCAACATTCGCCTCCGTGTAACTCGTGCTGGAAGAACTACTCTTCACCATCGCACCTTCCAAAGCGACTATTACGCAAAGGCTCGGAAGAACGGCCTTCGCCGCTTCAATGCATTGCCGCACTATGGCTACTTTTACACTTAAGATGCCCGTCCACGTGGCATCGCCACCGTAGAAGGACTAACAGTAGCGCCTACCACGCACGAGGAACACGCTGACGCGCCCTCGCGGGCCGGACTATAAGCGCCTCCAACATCGTAAAAACATGATCGTCCTGAAGACCACAGACTCGCTAGACGAGTCCGGTCGCTGGATAAAATTGGAACCAGTAAGCACCGTCAGGCGTAATCCCATAGCGGACACCGTGGGCTATAAATACTTAACATTAAATTCCCATGCTGGCTCAACCTTATGGGCAGGCCAACATCTTACACTTGTATTATCCATCGATACTTACGTTGTGCTCTCCTACGAAGCCTTCCTTTTTCCACAGCAACGCTCGCGCGATACCCTTCCCGTGATAATGGCACAACGGAGATAAAGGCGCAGACGCAGCAGCAGGCCCCGCTCAATAGGTTTCTTTTAGATTAAGCCTCGTAAACCTTTTTATTGCCTCTTGTTGTTGAACAATCCCATGGGTCCCATACTCACACAGAGGATACCGCTGCTTGGCATCTCGCCAATACAGATTAACGCATCGCACTGAAAAATAGGGTTTATAACTAATGGGCATTCTTGAGCCCATCGATTATTATAAAGTCTGAATAACCCGGAGTGTTCGTGTCACGAAGTTTGGCCTTATATGTAGCAGCTCCG
>JAHIAM010004186.1:0-28372 GCA_021605205.1 Aegilops longissima | reverse complement strand
ATGCACAAGAAAAGGTCAGGATAGCTCAGTTGGTAGAGCAGAGGACTGAAAATCCTCGTGTCACCAGTTCAAATCTGGTTCCTGGCAGAGAAAAAAAAAAAAAGATCCACCGAATAGGTATTGATCCAAATACCTCGAGATGGATTGTGATACATATTCATTAATAATATTTATTCATCTAAGTGGATAAATCTATAATATAAATATAGAGGCACTTCTTTTTCTTTTTAAAGAAGTTTTAAAATATATCTTTTCTTTATGATAAAGAAGGGGGTGAGATTCCCCTTTATTTTTTTGCGTTTCTTAATTTTGTATTCCGCTATTCCGACGAATATTTTTTTAGTCTTGCTTATCTTTATCTTATCTTATTTTCCTAGTTGTGCTAAGTAATGTGCGCGGTACAAAGTTCCTGGTAGAGAACTTCTTTGAGTCATCCTATTTTTCTGTTCATATGAAGGAAATTAATATGCGATTTTCAAAATAGGGGAATCCAAATGAAACCCTTTTTTTGCTCAGTCTATCTGGAATGCTTTTGTATAATTAGGAATTAATTATAAATAGGTATTCCGTTTCATCTAGGAAAAGAACCTAAAAATATTCCTTGACTTGAATAAAATCTGGAGTTGTGTTGTATAAGAGCATGAATTATATGTTTACGCGGATGATTATCATCAAGAGATTCCCACTGTATCTTAAGATTCGCGTTCTTGAAAATCGGCACTTCTCCAAATCCAGAAGACAGACGGAATTCTAGGATTATCCTTTTGGGCGAAGACTTTATGCAGACTTCTTCTGGATTATCTATACCATATTGTATTCTCGTAAGATGATACACGCTAGCTAAAGATCCACCGGGTGCTACATCATAAGCACATTGGGAGCGTAAATAATTGTAACCATATACATATAAAATGACAGCAATGGAATCCCAATCCCCTGCTTTTATTTGTAAAGTCTCTATTCCTCGGTGATCAAAGCCCAAAGACCTATGAACCACCTCATGTTTGACTAGCCAATTAGATAACCAACCCTGCTGCATTGTCTTCATCTCTCCCTCTTTGTATAAATATTTCACATTTCGGATGCAAGTTTGAAAGATTGCCCTGCTTTTTATTTTCTACAAAGAGCCCTCTCCTAATTCACTAATTTGTAGGAAGGTACTGAACTTTTGGATTTGAAAAAAGTTTCAGAAGATATATCTAATGTAGATGGTGATTGATAGAGCAATTCTTGCTCATAAGTTCCTGTATGAGTACTGCGCCTAACATAAAGCTTGTGACTGGTAGTAAAACATCTATTTTTATTTTGAGATAGAGTTCGATCCTCAATTATTTCTCGCGATATCTTCTTACGAAGTTTTGTTAGGGCATCTATAACTGCCTCCGGTTTAGGTGGGCAGCCCGGCAAGTAGACATCCACAGGAATTAACTTATCAACTCCCCGAACAGTACTATAGGAATCCGTACTGAACATTCCCCCTGTAATAGTACAGGCTCCCATAGCAATGACGTATTTTGGTTCAGGCATTTGCTCGTATAATCTCACTAAAGAGGGAGCCATTTTCATTGTTACCGTACCGGCTGTTAAAATTAGGTCTGCTTGCCTAGGACTTGATCTTGGTACCAATCCATAACGATCAAAGTCGAATCGTGAGCCTATTAATGAAGCAAATTCAATGAAACAACAACTGGTACCGTATAGAAGGGGCCATAAACTGGAGAGTCTTGACCAATTCGAAAGATCATTTGGTGTAGTTGAAATAACAGAATTGGAACTTGTTTGGTCAAGTAAGGGAAACTCAATCAAATTCATAACTGTCTCAATAGAATCTTTTCCTTCTTTTTTTTTGTCTAAATATTCAGTTAAGACCATTCCAAGGCTCCTTTTCGCCATGCATAAACTAAACCAACAACTAAGATAAGCACGAAAATCAAAGCTTCGATAAAAACAGATACACCCAATACGTCGAAACTCATTGCCCAAGGGTATAGAAAGACGGTTTCCACATCAAAAACAACAAAAACGAGCGCAAACATATAATAGCGTATTCGGAATTGTACCCAAGCCCCTCCCATGGGTTCTATACCCGATTCATAACTAGAAAGCTTCTCTGGTCCTTCACTAACCGGGGCTAAAAGTCCAGAAATCGAAAATGCCAAAATAGGAATAAGGCTTGCTATTATTAGAAATGTCCAAAAAATATCATATTCGTGAAGCAGAAACATAATGTACTCCCATTAATGTGGAATAGGCGGAACTTAAATTAGTCAATTCAATTCAGCATTGTCAATTTATCCAGAACTTCTCTCTTTTCCTCGGTGAAACAAGAATCTTTTTTGTTCAAACAAAAGCGCTTAGTTTAGCCTTTGTTTCCTCTGTGCTGCATCTTCTTTAAAGATTCATCCAATGGAATCCAACTCCTTTCTTTTGGATTTCCATTCTATTTAGATATGGTGTATGTAGATCTAATTCTTATATAAAGAAAACTTTCTCGTTTCACTTTGTCTCGCTTTCTCTAGAATCTCTAGAAAAAAGAATAGCTCTATCCTTTATTTAATAATAAAATAATAAGAGACTATTAAATAAAAATGAGAATACTACTAAATTAGAACCTAATTAAGATAGTAGGACTAATCTATGCAGTATAATTAATGAGAAGTAATACTATAAAATAAAATAAAGAACTCTATTTCAGAACTATGAGACAGAATATTCTGTTTCTTATTTACTCTTTACTTTATTTTTTCTATTTAAAGTTGATCAATTTACATAATGTAATCTATAAACAAAGTAATAAATATACTTAAAACAAAGTAGGAATAGGACTTCAATTCATCCATTATAGAGTAAATAGCTCTTTTCACAATAAGAGTTATCCATACAGTGACGGTATTTAATTATGAAAGTTGGCTAAGTAGCTGACCCTGTTAGTCCGTTCTTTAAGATAAAGGAGCATGTTTTTTCTTTTATTACTATTTCTCCGCTTAATGGATAAACCATTTGCTTCAATGGGAGAATTGCTTCATTTCCAATTTAGATAATTGATTTGCACCAAAGGAAACCATAAATCCATATACCATAGAAATCTAGGACAGAGAAGCTATATCCTATTCATTGGTACTAATCATGGATACTTCAATTTTTTTATATTTGTTTGAAGTCAAGATTCTGAACGAGTCGCACATACACCCTAGCATTATGTTCCTCGACGCTGAGGGCATCCTTGCGGCCGTTTTTCGAGCATTTCGTATTGGCTATTCTGCGTTTCTAATGTTGTTTAACCGTCGGCATGTTGTATGTATAAGAAAAATGGATTGGTTTAGATCCATCTTTAACCTGATGATTGCTCATCATGAAGTCTTTCTATTTTCTATTAAATCGAGGAAAACACGAATTTAGTCAGTGAAATAACTTTACAAGAAACCTGACACTACCAATCCAAACATTTGGAAACCACACTGGATCAGTATCGCAGTGCTTGTCAATCATTTCATCCCTACAATATCGACAAGTCCATAAGCTTATTTGTCTGCTGACATAAAACATCCTTTCCATGTCTTCGGATACAAACCCAAAAGGTTTGTGTTTACCGTGCAAACCCTTGTGATCATTTCAAGAACTGTAACCTTTCTACTTAGTAAAAATTTCCAGTGTCCTTGCCTGATAATAAGCACTAGCAGGTTGGTGAAGCATAACTCGCGTGAGGGAATGCTATACGCTTGGTGGTTCTCTCCAAGCAGAATGAAGGACGCCATGGAGGCGGCTATTCCGAGGCATATTGTATATATATTGCGTCACCGTTTGCATCGTATCAAAATAGCCATTCCTGAGATTAGCCACCCGCCTGGGGAGGCTATGCGAAAAAAAATATCACTAATTCCATCTTCTATAATTCAGATATACCATGAGACCTGTAATATGATTCGTGATCTCGCAACGAATCTCTTGACCTAAAAAGTGTCCTTTCGATACATAATATTGTATAAGCCAACCCAAGTCGCTTCTTCATTCCAGAATCCGGTGTACTTTGAACAATTAATGGGTATATTAGGATAATATTATTAAATTTAAGTAAGAAACCACACTTAATATGGAAACGTAAGAATGGAATAGAAAGAAAGAATCCGCAGTTTATTGTCTTAATTTTATTCATTCTATATGAATATTTATAGATTCTATTAATACGTAGATTGAAAGGTTATACATATAATGAATGTAAGACAGATTGAATAAAGAAAAGGAATGGGTGATTCGAATGCTAAAAAAAGAGGGTAGCGATTCATTCTTCGTTTTTCCAAATTGGCCTGTTATCATTGCATATTGGCACTTATCGAGTATAGAATAGATCTGCTTCTTCTTCTTATGAACAGAATTCTTTTTATTTTAATGGAATGAAATAAATATTCGCGCTTTGACACAGAACTCCCTAGAAGGTTAGGTACATAGGATATGGATAGTCTTTTCAATGATAAAACAAAGCGACATCGTGTCTATTTTTCTTTGCTAAAGGGTATTTCATGGCTTGCTTTTGGTATCGTGTTCATACTGTCGTATTGAATGATCCGGTCGATTGCTTGCATATAATGCACACAGCCTCTAGTTTCTGGTTGGGCTGGTTCAATGGCTTTATACGAATTAGCAGTTTTGATCCTCTGATCCTGTTCTGGATCCAATGTGGAGACATAGGTATGTTCGTAATTCCTTCATGACTGTTTAGGAATAACGGATTCGTGGGTGGTTGAGTATTTCAGGAGGAACTGTAACAAATCCGGTATTTGAGTTATGAAGGTGGCAGGTACGCATATTGTGTTTTCTGGCTTTGCTTTTGGCAGCGATCTGGCATTGGGTATTGGGACCTAGAAATATTCTCTGATGAGCGGACGGAAAACTTCTGGATTTGCCCAAGATCTTGGAATTCATTTATTTCTTGTAGGTGGTTTGCTTTGGCTTTGGGGCATTTCATGTAACGGTCAGTGGTCCTGGATATGGGTATCCGATCCTTATGGACTAACTGGAAAAGGCAAGCTGTAAATCCAGCGGGTGCAGAAGGTTTTGATCCTTTGTTCCTGGGGAATAGCTTTCATCATATTGCTGCGGGTACATTGTATATTAGCGGCTTATTCCATCTTAGTGTCCGTCCGCCTCAACGTCTATATAAAGGATTACGATGGGCAATATTGAAACTGTACTTCCAGTAGTATCGCTGCTGTTTTTTTTGCAGCTTCGTAGTTGCTGGAACTATGTGGTATAATCAGCAACGACCTCCAATCGAATTATTTGGGCCTACTCGTTATCAGTGGATCAGGATACTTTCAGAAGAAATATATCGAAGAGTTAGCAATGGTTTAGCCGAAAATCTTAGTTTATCAGAAGTTGGTCCAAATTCCGAAAAATTAGCCTTTATGATTATATTGGTAATAATCCGGCAAAGGGATTATCAGAGCAGGCTCAATGACAATGGGATGGAATAGCTGTTGGATGGTTAGACATCCTGTCTTTAGAGATAAAGAAGGACGAGCTTTTGTACGCCGTATGCCTACTTTTTGAAACATTTCGGTTGTTTTGTAGATGAGGAGGAATTGTTAGAGCAGATGTTCTTTTAGAAGAGCAGAATCCAAATATAGTGTTGAACAAGTAGGTGTAACGGTGGAGTTCTATGGGCGAACTTAATGGAGTAAGTTATTCTGATCCTGCTACTGTAAAAAAATATGCGAGGCGTTCTCAATTAGGGAAATTTTTGAATTAGACAGGCTACTTTTGAAATCTGATGGTGTTTTTTCGCAGCAGTCCAAGGGTTGGTTCACTTTTGGTCATGCTACCTTGCTTTGTTTCTTTTTCGACACATTTGGCATGGCGCTAGAACATTGTTCCGAGATGTTTTGCTGGTATTGATCCAGATTTGATGCTCAAGGAATCTAACATTCCAAAAAGTGGAGATCCAACTACAGGAAACAGGCAGTCTGATACACATTGTTATAGTATCTTCACCTCTTTGATTTGACAGGGAAACATCTCCATCCTTTTGACTTTTTCTTTCTTTATATGGGAAATTATCCCAAATGACAAATGAATAGGTGTGGAAGTTATAATTGTAAATAAACCAGGATCGAATCTATGGAAGCATTGGTTTATACGTTCCTTTTAGTTTCGACTTTAGGGATAATTTTTTCGCTATCTTCTTCCGAGAACCACCCAAGGTTCCACTCAACCCAACTAAAAAGAATAAAATATTTCATTTAAGTAAGAAGTCCCTATCTGGGAGACTTCTTACTTAAATTAGTCTCCGTGTTCTTCGAATGGATCTTTAATTGTTGAGAGGGTTGCCCAAACGCGGTATATAAGGCAATTTGTAAAGCTATAGCAAACCAGATATGGAGATGGCGACTCAAAGTTGTTGTCCATTTTTATAGAATTTCAAGATTACAATGGATCTACGAAAAGATCGTGTATTTACAACTACAACGGAATAGTATGTAAAAGTCAACACCAATGATTAAATAGAATTTATGGCTACAAACCGTTGAAGATAGTTCCAAACCTAGGCCAAACGAACTGGTGCAGGTAGTTTACTGAAACCCTGAATTCGAATATGGAAAGTCGCCTGGGTTGGGGACTACTCCTTTATGGGGACGCAAATGGCTTTATTCGCTATATTCTATTCATCATTTTAGAAATTTATAATTCTTCCGTTTTACTGACGGAATTTTAACCAATTAGGTTTCTACTAACTAAAACTAGGAAGTCAGAGTTTTCCATCCAAAAGCTTTTCTAGTTTAAGATCTACATTTAGATATTATGGTAGTTCGACCGCGGAATTTTTTGTTTCATATCTCTGGAATATGAGTGCATTTGTTAGAATTGATCCATTGATAATACATAGAAAGGGCCTGTTATCTCTATCAAGATGATTCTAATTCGTCAGATATTATTTATTCTAGTATCTGGAACATCAAAAAAATGGAACTATGATTCATATCACTATTAAGACTCCAACCAGATTTGAAAATTCAAGTAGTTCTTAAATAAAATAAAAAGAAATTTTCTTCCTTCCAATTTTGTTTGCCCAAAGACAACTTTTTTTCTCGATTTTGTCGAGTCATTACACTGATTCAATAAATGATTATCAAGGGTTCTTATTCGAAGAACCTTGCCTTTGTTTAGCTTGAGATAAATCATCGTGGCTCTAGTATGAATCTAAGGTTTTAATTGAACTGATTCATAGGATTCAACAAGATAATTTTATATTACGATAAAAAACAAATTATAGGGAAGAGAAAAGTCACAGCCTCTAATGACCAACATAAGGAAAAAGGAAGAAAGAAAGACGCGCCAACTTGAGATTTTTGGCATTATCATCACAAAGAAGATATTCCGGATTTTCTTATTTGATATCTTCAAGGCAATGACCCAATTCAGTGGCTGATGAAGTTTTGAACCTTTTTTAATATTCGTTGAAAATTTTAGAGCTTGCTTGAGCTGTACGAGATGAAATTTTCACATATGGGCTCTTAGAGGGGACTCAAGGTTACCTATCTCAATAAAGTATATGATTGGTTTGAGGAACGTCTTGAGATTCAGGCAATTGCAGATGATATAACTAGTAAATATGTTCCTCCTATGTCAACATATTTTATTGTTTAGGGGAATTACACTTACTTGTTTTCTAGCATGTCGCTACCGGTTTTGTTATGACTTTTTACTACCGACCAATGTTATAGAGGCTTTTTTCTCGGTTCAATACATAATGACCGAGGCCAACTTTGCTGGTTAATCCGATCAGTTCATCGATGGTCAGCAAGTATGATGGTTTTAATGATGATCCTGCATGTATTTCTGTGTATCTCACAGGGGGATTTAAAAACCCCGTGAATTAACTTAACACAGGTGTGGTTTTGGCTGTTTTGACTGCACATTTGGTGTAACTGGTTATTCTTTGCCTTGGGATCAAATTGGCTATTGGGCAAGTCAAAATCAGACAGGTGTACCTGACGCCATTCCGGTAATAGGATCGCCTTTAGTGGAGCGTTACGCGGAAGTGCTAGTGGCCAATCCACTTTGACTGTTTTATAGTTTACATACCTTTGTACTGCCTCTGCTTATCAGTTGTATTTATGTTAATGCACCTTCCAATGATACGTAAGCAAGGTATTTCGGTCCTATAGAAGGCATATCATAGAGAATTATAATTATCATACATCATATCGGTGGTTTTGGTATTTCATTGCTACAAGCATGGGTTAATAAATAACATATGTCATTTGATACTCTTCAACTCCAAAGTATTTTTATACAATACAAATAGTTAGTTAATTTTACGAAAGAAGAAAAATATGGATTATGAGTGGATGAGAGAGGAGGAAGAATTGGATCTGCCACATTAGAATTCACAACCAAAGGTGTCTCCGCATCCAATCAACATGTAAGTCCCTCACCTAGAAGGATAGGTTGGTTCACTTGAGAGAATATCTTCATGATCATACTGCAACCATGTCATCCATGAACAGGCTCCGTAAGATCCTATAGAGTAGAAATGGAATAAGTCATGTGACATGATCCAGTTCTCTATTTATTACATCTTACCTTTTATTATAGTATGGAAATGCATTCATTTTTCTTTGCATCGATTGTGATCCGCAATACTATCGAGTAAAAGAAGGATCTAAGGAAGAATGTAGGGCTAAACTTTTGATTTTATTAGTGTAAGTAAATATTTTGTTTGAGGTAAGAAACTTGATATATTGAGGGATAAATACTCAACTAATCAAGAGACATGAGACAATCCAATAAAGCAATTGATCATGATCAAATTTGAAGCCCACTTGGATATTGGAGCATTTACCATAAGAATAGGATTATTTTCAATGAGAAGTTGTAGGTGCAACTTCGGAAAGAGAATCTGATAAAGCTTTTCTGCTTCAGAGTCATTGAGTCATTATAAACCTTAATTCTATTAAGGATCTTCTGCGTCTTATTTCTTTTACTCTTGCTCGAGCCGATGATGATACTTCATGTCCGGTTCTTTGGGGGATGGATCCAAAGAGCTCACTCATCCTAACAACAAAGAAACCAGACTTAAATGATCCTGTATTAAGAGCTAAATTAGCCAAAGGATGATACACCATTACGGGAACCTGCATGGCCCCAACGATCTTTTATATATTTTCCAGTAGTAATTCTAGGTACTATTGCATGTAATGTAGGTTTAGCGGTTGTAGTTTTTTTAGTTTATGACTCCGATCAAGAGCGAGAAATCCTTGATTTGGGATTGGACATAGAACCTGGACCGATCGTAGAGACGTTTAGTTCAAAAGAAAGGATCGTATCCTGATGGTAAGAATTATACTTTCGTGGAAATACAGCGCTATAGACTTCAATGCGGTAGAGTAGACGTTTTGTTCCTAATTTTTCTGGACCAAACCTCCGCTCCGACCCAACGATACAATGAATTTTTTCTGTTCATATTCATAAATAAAAAAGATTCGGAATCGCAATGCTACTATATGCGTCCAGAGGAGTATTTGGAATAATATTCTTCTATAATCCATTATTGCGGGGGGTCTTACTAACAGGGCTTCGCTGCACGGGACGGGTCTTCGTCGAAAAGCTAACTCCACCCGGCATTTTCATACCCTTTCTTTGGGTGGTATATCGCCTTTTAAAGTCTAAGAGGGTAGTAGGGGATCTATAGTAGGTAAGATAATTTGCCCTTTGATTTTGATTGAATATACTATTTTTCCGCCTTTACCACGCATTATTGTATGCGCTTCTAGAGAAGTATGTATGCAGGAAGTAAATTCTAACCTTTCTTTTGAATCCAATTTCAAATTAGATTAGAAAGATAGAAAGGCCATGAGGATGGGAAAATCAAAATAAAATCTTTTTAATTAGTTCTCCTTTTTTGGAATTTTCTTATTATCCTTTCATTTTTTTTACAGAATATTTTTCAAACTAAAAATAAAAAATACAATACAATAGTCAATATTCCTTATAATAGATATACTTAATTATATCATAAGAATCTTAAGATATTTTTCGACTAGATAGAAATAGTAAATTTGAATTGAGACACCTATTCCATGACGGATTTAAACTTACCTTCTATTTTCGTGCCTTTAGTAGGCTTAGTATTTCCGGCAATTGCAATGACTTCTTTATTTCTTTATGTGCAAAAAATAAGATTGTCTAGTATTTTTAGTGTAAGTAATATAATATGGTAGGGTATGTGGCTTTTCTCTACACACTTTCTACACAAAATGAAAAACGGTTATGGATGCGGATATAGGCTACGAGCATAAATGCATGAATATGCAGAGCCAGGTATAGCGAGTTTTATTTTATTTATTTTAATTGAATCAACGAATATTTTTTGAATAGAAAGTCAATGTATCTAACCTATTATTTCACAGGAGTACTAGTTGCTGAAGGCGATTTCAGAATCAAAAAAAGTAAAGTCAAAATTATTTAGCTTATTCTCTCAATTTCAATCGACCGCTGCTGGATTTAGTATATCTAATATGAATTGGCGATCAGAACACATATGGGTAGAACTTCTAAAAGGTTCTCGAAAAAGGGGTAATTTTTTCTGGGCCTGTATTCTTTTTCTAGGTTCACTAGGATTCTTATCGGTTGGGATTTCCAGTTATCTTGGTAAGAATATTATATCTATACTTCCATCTCAAGAAATTCTTTTTTTTCCGCAGGGGGTCGTGATGTCTTTCTACGGAATCGCAGGCCTATTCATTAGCTCCTACTTGTGGTGTACTATTTTGTGGAATGGTAGGTGGTTATGACCGATTCGATAGAAAAGAGGGAATAGTGTGCATTTTTCGTTGGGGATTCCCTGGAATAAAACGTCGCGTCTTCCTTCGATTCCTTATGCGGGATATCCAATCAATTAGAATTCAGGTTAAAGAGGGTCTTTATCCTCGTCGTATTCTTTATGTGGAATCCGGGGCCAGGGATCATTCCCTTGACTCGTACTGATGATAAATTTTTACTCCACGAGAAATTGAACAAAAAGCTGCCGAATTGGCCTATTTCTTTGCGCGTACCAATTGAAGTATTTTGAGGTATCTTTTTGAACTGAGTTGAATGAAGAAAAGAAGAATTGGAAGAAGAAAGTTTTCTCAACACGGGGAGAAGTCCCTTCTAAATTGGATTTGTTATTGTAAGGATTTTAAGTATTTATCTAAAGGAAGGAACAAACGAGGATAAGAGAAATTTGCTTTTAATTTTTTTATCCAAGTGAGATATATCGCATACTATTCTTCCTTTTTCATCCGAAAGGGCTTTTTTATTCTATTTCACTATTTCATTCCATCTCGATCTAAGAAAAGACCCAATGCACTGAAATTCCACTAATAACTAATATACAAAAGAAGAATAGATACAGGGTATCAAACCTATAGATTTTTGCTTCAAAGAAATAGAAATATCATGAAATAGAAATATCATCATATAGAGTCAGGGAATGGAATAGAGTCAGCGAATGAAGCATATTCATTAACAACTCCATTTACAGATCAAAAATGAAAAAAAAGAAAGCATTGCCTTCTTTACTATATCTTGTATTTATCGTACTTTTGCCTTGGGGGGTCTCTTCCTCATTTAACAAATGTCTGGAACTTTGGATTAAGAATTGGTGGAATACCAGGCAATCCGAAACTCTCTTAACTGATATTCAAGAAAAGGATTCTAGAAAGATTCATAGAATTAGAAGAACTCTCTCTTGGACGAGATGATAAAGGGAAACTAAAGACACATGTACAAAACCTCCTACAGGAATACACAAGGAAATAATACAATGGGTCAAAATAAATAATGAGGATCATCTCCATACCATTTTGCATTTCTCGACAAATATAATCTGTTTGGCTATTCTAAGTGGTTCTTTTTTTCTGGGTAAAGAGGAACTTGTCATTTTGAATTCTTGGGTTCAGGAATTCTTCTATAATTTAAATGACTCAATAAAAGCTTTTTTTATTCTTTTAGTTACTGATTTTTTTGTTGGATTTCACTCCACCCGTGGTTGGGAACTAGTAATTCGTTGGGTCTACAACGATTTTGGATGGAGCTCTAACGAGCTTTATTTTCACTATTTTTGTTTGTAGTTTTCCAGTAATTCTAGATACATGTTTGAAATTTTGGGTCTTTTTTTGTTTAAATCGTCTATCTCCTTCGCTTGTAGTCATTTATCATTCAATTAGTGAAGCATAAATTCATTTGATCTCCCGATATTAATATTAATCAAATTAGCAAGCATCTTTTTAGAAAAGAAAGCCCTTTTCCATTTTAGCAAAATTCTTTCTATTTATACCTACTTTAAGGTATTCATCATTGCAGTACAACTGTTGCAGTAGAATGACAACAGATTCGTGTATAGAACTAGATTAGCAGCTACCTATCTAATTTATTGTAGAAATTCTGGGATCTGCGATTGGACATGGAAAATAGAAATACTTTTCTTGGGTAAAGGAACAGATAACTCGATCGATTTCTGTATCGATCATGATATACGTAATAACTCGGACATCTATTTCAAATGCATATCCCATTTTGCGCAGCAGGTTATGAAAACCACGAGAAGCAACTGGACGAATTGTATGTGCCAATTGCCATTTAGCTAGCAAGCCCGTCGATATTGAAGTTCCCCAAGCTGTGCTTCCCGATACTGTATTTGAAGCAGTTCTTCGAATTCCTTATGATATGCAATTGAAACAAGTTCTTGCTAATGGAAAAAAGGGAGGGTTGAATGTAGGTGCTGTTCTTATTTTGCCCGAGGATTCGAATTAGCGCCGCCGATCGTATTTCCCTGGTTAAAAGAAAAGATAGGAAATCTTGCTTTTCAGAGTTATCGTCCCGATAAAAAAAACATTCTTGTGATAGGCCCTGTTCCCGGTAAGAAATATAGTGAAATTGTCTTTCCCATTCTTTCCCCTGATCCTGCTACGAAGAAAGATGCTCATTTCTTAAAATATCCCATATATGTGAAACCGAGGAAGGGACAGATCTATCCTGATGGTAGCAAGAGTAACAATACAGTCTATAATGCTACGTCAACAGGTATAGTAAGAAAATACTACGTAAAGAAAAGGGGTATGAAATATCCATAGTTGATGCATCAGATGGACGCCAAGTGATTGATATTACCTCCCGGACCAGAACTTCTTGTTTCAGAGGGGGAATCCATCAAGCTTGATCAACCATTAACAAGCAATCCTAATGTGGGAGGTTTTGGTCAGGGGGACGCAGAAATCGTGCTTCAGGATCCATTACGTGTCCAAGGCCTTTTGTTCTTCTTCGCATCCGTTATTTTGGCACAAGTTTTTTTGGTTCTCAAAAAGAAACAGTTTGAAAAGGTTCAATTGTACGAAATGAATTTCTAGGTCCCGGGATTTCTTACCATCAAGTTGGTAAAAAGCCTCGATTTATTGGCAATTGCTAGAATTATCTATGATCTATTTTGGAAATCCTTTTTTGTTTAGACTACTTTTTGTTTATATGAGATGTCTGGAATTCCTATTTATATCCCATGCAAAGAGAGAATCCAAGGCAAAGGCGAGAACAATAAAATTAAAATTTCTTCCTTTTCGGAGGGATTGCAGGTCTTCTTAATCGTCTATTCGGCACAAGAAAAAGCCTTTTTTCTTGTGCCGATTCTTCTTAATATCAAAATAAGAATCCTTTTTCTTCCTAATTCGTCAAAGATTACTATTTCTTCTTTATTCAGGTCTGTCTCTTGGACCTCTTTTTCTTTTTTAGCAGGTTTAGCCGAGGTAGTGGACAAACAGAGGGGAAGAAAATATGGCGGGGGAAAAATTTCTTGTGATTGTGAGCAAATTGCTTGGCTTGTTTAATTAAGTTCAACTTCAAATTTACAGAAATTTTGCAAAAAAAAAAGTAAACTCTTCCATTGAAGGTTTTTTTTATTTTTAGGCTAGTTGAATAGTTTTGATTAAGGTTTTATTAGTTTATTACTCGAAACTAAATCAAGGATTTTCAGGATACTTCCTTCGTGGAATAAGATATTGGATCCTCGAGTGATCTCTTTTTCTTGTTGCTTCATAAGAGTGAATCGAATAGATTCAATTCGCGTTATAAGAGTAAAAATTCCGGGTCCTTTCCGCTCTAATCAGATAAAGGGGGTAAGGACCCGCTAAGCTCTACTTTTCATGTTTACAATCTGGTCCTCCGATTACTATTACTATAGAGA
The DNA here is from genome assembly GCA_021605205.1 of Aegilops longissima. NCBI lineage: Eukaryota > Viridiplantae > Streptophyta > Magnoliopsida > Poales > Poaceae > Aegilops > Aegilops longissima. The sequence continues at coordinate 14,160 of JAHIAM010004186.1, read as the reverse complement.
TGAACCCAATCAGAATATGAACCATAAAAGAAAACACCTACTAAACCAATCACAGCAATACCAGCTACAGTACCTATCAGCCAAAGAGAATTCTTCCAGTAGTATCAGCCATTTCCCCTTTCCTCCACATTTTATCAATTGGTCATGCTAGAGACAAAAACAGTCATGGGTAGTTATAAGGATGGTATCCTTCCAAATGGGATAAGAGAATTCTTATTAGTCTCTTTCTTTCTCTCAATTGAAGAAGTAATTGGAAAATAAAACAGCAAGTACAAAAATGAGTAATAAACCCCAGTATAGATCTGGTACGATTCAATTCAACATTTTGTTCATTCGGGTTTGATTGTGTCATAGTTCTATAGTTGGAATTTGTTTTATCGTTGGATGAACTGCATTGCTGATATTGATCCCAAGAAAAAAACAGTAGGTACAGCTAGTCCGTGAATAGCCAGCCATCGCACTGTAAAAATAGGATAGGTTCGATCTATGGTCATTGAGGGCCTCCTAAAAGGATCTACTAAATTCATCGAGTTGTTCTAAAGAATCAAAACGGTCGGTTATTAACGGAATTCCTTGTCGGCTTTCCGTGAAATACTCGTTTGGCCTAGGACTTCCAAACACGTCATAAGCTAAACCCGTACTGACAAATAACCAACCCGCAATGAATAGGGAAGGTATAGTAATGCTATGAATAACCCAGTATCGAATACTGGTAATAATATCAGCAAAAGAACGTTCTCCGTGCTTCCAGACATGCTGAACTCCCAAAATTTTGTACATTCAAAAAGGAATTGATTCCGTAAAGATGGGATCTGACCAGTAAATAGAAAATTACTGATATTTCATCCTTGTGAGATTGTCAATTTTGTACCAAAGGTGTATTTTGAGTATACCGAATTAGTATAGCTATCCTTCCTATGGCACAGCAATCTGGTTTTGCCTGGTTCCGAAACATAATTACTTTTTTATTTTATTTTTTTGTCTATAGGTAAGCTATATGTTATTCAAGGCATCAATAGAAAACCCCATTTTTGTAGGTTCTACTTACTTTTCATTGGCTTCGGAATAATAGAGTAATTCGGAATAGCAGCCAAAATCTTGGGAAAATCTAAGTTAATGATCAATAGGTTTGGATAAAAAATTTAGGAAGGATATTCTCATACTGACACAATACAAGGACAAGTATATGTGAAATCTATCCTTTCATAATTCGTAATTCATCCTTGTATTGTTTGTTGGATTAGGTCTAACTTTCTTGACCAAACTGCGAGCGCGGAACTTTACGAGATGAAATAGGGAAAGACAGAAGATAGAATAGAACTTAAAAGGATAATTAGAGTGACTCGTCTTCGAATCTACTTTGGTTGGAGTTCGAAAAGGAATAAAAAATAAAAGTAAATTCAAGGAAGAGCTTTCTTTTTTTTAACAGCCCTTGGCAGAGTCGTGGAATACTTTTGTTCTCCTCTTATTCCATATGGAATACAATCAGTTAAAATAAGAAGGAATTAGGGAATATTCGATCGTTCACTCCAAAAAGAGGGTCCTATTGAAAAAGAAATTATCCAAAATAGAAAGAAGTTTTTTTTTTCAAATTCAATTGTTTATTTATCTCTTATTCAAAAATTTCCCTGAAAATTGAATGAAAAAATGAAATTCAATGGGGTTAGATGATCTAGTTCTTAATATTATTACTTTACTCAATTGACAAATTCTCAACAAATCTCTTGATTCGGAATTAGGGACTCATGTATCATCTGATGAATCCACTTTCTTTTACACTTCTGTATCTTACTCTATCTTGTTTTTTAGTATTATCTAAAATAACTGATGAATTATGAATTTTCCATAACTTAGGTAAATGCTTTACCAACATATGTAGTGTAGTAAAAAAAAAAAAATGGAATTTAACTCTTTCATGCTTACTTTAACTAGTTATTTTGGTTTTCTACTGGCTGCTTTAACTATAACCCCAAGCTCTATTTATTGGCTTGAACAAGATACGCCTTATTTTGAATTGACTGAATAATTATAATTCCAGAAAAGAAAAATCTTTCTTTAGGATTCCTGGCATTCTACGACTCTTTTCCAGACTAATTAGGAATTCTTTTCTTGGTCATTGAGATTCGTGGATAATTTAGAGAGTACTGATTTAGGGATAGATCGTACCTCTTTTTATCCCTCGAACAAATCGAAATGATTGAAGTTTCTATTTGGAATCGTCTTAGGCCTAATTCCTATTACTTTAGCGGGATTATTCGTGACTGCGTATTTGCAATACAGGCGTGGGGAATCAGTTGGATCTTTGATTGAGTCATTTTTTTTGATTGACCTCCTCTCTGGTCTGGAGGAGGTCAGAATTGAAATGGAGTTACAATTCAATTTTGTTAAGTTATTTTACTCTGCTTCGACATAAAATAGATGGAATCACGCTCTGTAGGATTTGAACCTACGACATCGGGTTTTGGAGACCCGCGTTCTGAACTGAACTAAGAGCGCTTTCATTCATTCAAAAGAAAATCTTTTCTATTCTAATGTATCTCACGTACGTATAGTCTCCACAAATTCAAGTTATACCCACTTTACTTTAATTGATCGTCGCTACTATAAAGAAGAAAAGTAATAGGTAGGGATGACAGGATTTGAACCTGTGACATTTTGTACCCAAAACAAACGCGCATACCAAGCTGCGCTTACATCCCTTTTCAAATTAAATTGTTGTACAATGCCATTGTACACAATTCCTGTCTTCTTTTCCATATCATAATTTTCTTCTTCTTTCTATTTTCTTCTTCTTTCTTTCTCTATCTATATATAGAACCCTCGTGTCATTTCTTCTTTTTGGTCTCATATAATTAAGGAATTATATACATATAAAATCAATATAATTTCGCCTATAAAGAAGGGATTACTTTTCCTTATAATATATAGGAAGAGGGTCATCTTTTTCTTTTTAGGGATAGGAAAATTTCGTCGATATGGTTCATTTTATATATAGCATAACAATCTTTGGGCAAGAGTTTATGATCATATATATATTCCAACAAGGAAGGAGGATTTTCAATGCGGGATATAAAACATATCTCTCTGTAGCACCCGTGCTAAGTACTTCTATGGTTTGGTGCTTTAGCAGGTTTATTGATAGAAATTAATCGTTTATTCCCAGATGCTTTGTCATTCCTTTTTTTAATTCTAGTTATTGCTATGGGAGGATAGATTTCTTCGTGATATGACAAAATTTGATCCTTTTCAATCTTTTTAGTATCGGAAGGAAAAGAAAAGAAAGATGGATTGGGTTGAACCTCAGAGTCATTAAAATTTGGTAAACCCCATTTTGAAAATAGAAATTCAATTTAAAGGTACCCAAGCTTAAATAAGGCCTCAGAAATCAGAGCATAGAAAAGGCGGGGCTGGCTAATTAAATGAAAGGATTTCGAACCAAAATCTTTGCTAATTCGACAAGGATTGTATTCTTTAATTATTTCTCTATTTTATTACTTAATTTAAGAATAAAAAAATTATTCTAATGAATTTTATTCTTCTTCTTCGGATTCAAAATAGAAGAATAAAAGAATAAGTATGAAGAATTAAGTTAAGTCAATCCAAAAAGAAAAGGAGGTTCATGGCCAAGGGAAAGATGTTAGAATCAGAGTTATTTTGGAATGCATCAGTTGTGTTCGAAAAAGGTGCCAATGAGGAATCGACGGGGATTTCTAGATATAGTACTCAAAAAGAATCATACAATACACCTTCCGGACAATTAGAATTCAAAAATTTTGTCGTTATTGTCGCAAGCATACGACTCATCACGAAATAAAGAAATAGGAACATCGTGTCTGATCTTTCCAAACAACAGAAAGAGTAAGAACTTCATATTAATATATAAAGAAAACATAGTATAGAATACAAAATACAAATCAACTCATCTGATTTCCGGTAGATATTATTTCATATGTATAGAGGGTATTCATATATATATAATATGAATCAAATAAGATATGGATCAAAGAAAAACTACTTCTTCTGGATCCTAAATTAATAAAATAAAGAAGTGAATTTTCAAATTTTCAAATTTTAAATAAGGAATAAATCATGTATACATCTAAACAACCTTTTCTTAAATCTAAGCAACCCTTTAGTAAATCCAAGCAAACTTTTAATAAATCCAAGCAACCCTTTCGTAAATCCAAGCAAACTTTTCGTAAATTCAAGCAACCTTTTCGTAAATCTAAACAACCTTTTCGTAGGCGTCCCCGGATTGGCCCGGGAGATCGAATTGATTATAGAAACATGAGTTTAATTAATAGATTTATTAGTGAACAAGGAAAATATTATCGAGACGAATAAATAGATTAACCTTGAAACAACAACGATTAATTACTCTTGCTATAAAACAGGCTCGTATTTTATCTTTCTTACCGTTTCGTAACTATGAGAACGAACAATTTCAAGCCCAGTCAATTTCAATAATTACAGGTTCTAGACCCAGAAAAATAGACATATTCCTCAATTAACGCAAAGTACAATTCCAATCGAAACTTGAAACAACAACCAAAATTGAAACAACAACCGGAACTTAAGTTCCGATTGTTTTTAATCGAATTCGAAAGGGCCAGACCTATATATATTATAAAGAAAGTAATCCAGCTCGTTGATTCCTACCACTTAATCTTAATTTATTGTATCTTCCCGGAGTTCCCTCTCCGGGAATTCTTCTTTTATTATTCCAGTATATTACTTTATTTATACCTTTAATTGATGATCTTTATTTTATTGGAAATCGTGTAAAGATTATTTGGATTTGATACAGCTACTTGTGCAAGCATTTTACGATTAAGAATCAATTTCTTCTTGTACAGGTTGTGTATTAATTTACTATAACTATCGAATACTTTATATACCCGCGTTGCTGCGTTTATCCGAGTGATCCACAAACGACGAAAATCCCTCTTTTGCCTACCTCTATCTCGATGAGAGGAAACAAAAGCTCTTTTTACCTGTTGGGTAATCATTCGATTAAGTCTTAAATGAGCCCCTCTAAAGTTTGAGGCAAATGAACGCATTTTTGTTCGTCGTCTCCGGCTATATATCCTCATGGAACTCTGGTCATTGAATCAAATTAACTTAATGAATAACTGATGATTCTCTTCTTTAGCCACCCTTTTCTCATTAATAACAAAACTAATTATTCCGATATATAAAATATTAATTCCAATGGCTTTTGCTATAGTAACCTTCCCAACCACGATTTTTATTCCACTCCGTTCAGTTATTTCTATACGAAATAACAAATTCATTCTAATAATACTAAAAAAATAGTGGGTTCCATCGTTTCTATGGTTCCCTTTTAAACGGTGAGGCCCTCTCATATACCGGAGCCCTTTCTTTCATCAAAAGGTATTGCGAACTTGTATAGTCCACATTCTTTAGCTCTCACCTCATCCATTATAGAGTAAATAGCTCTTTTCACAATAAGAGTTATCCATACAGTGACAGTATTTAATTATGAAAGTTGGCTAAGTAGCTGACCCTGTTAGTCCGTTCTTTTAAGATAAAGGAGCATAAGCCTTTTCTTTTTATTACTATTTCCTCCGCTTAATGGATAAACCATTTGCTACCAATGGGAGAATTGCTTCATTTCCAATTTAGATAATTGGATTTGCACCAAAAGAAACCATAAATTCCATATACCATAGAAATCTAGGATAGAGAAGCTATATCCTATTCATTGGTACTAATCATGGATACTTCAATTTTTTTATATTTGTTTGAAGTCATGATTCTGAACGAGTCGCACATACACCCTAGCATTATGTTCCTCGACGCTGAGGGCATCCTTTAAGCGCAGCCGTTTTTCGAGCATTTCGTATTGGCTGTCTTGCGTTTCTAATAAGTTGTTTAACCGTCGGCATGTTGTATGTATAGAAAAAATGGATTGGTTTAGATCCATCTTTAACCTGATGATTGCTCATCATGAAGTCTTTCTATTTTCTATTAAATCGAGGAAAACACAGATTTAGTCTGTGAAATAACTTTACAAGAAATCCGGACACTACCAATCCTTAAACATTTCTGGAAACCACACTGGATCAGTATCGCAGTGCTTGTCAATCATTTCATCCCTACAATATCGACAAGTCCATAAGCTTTGGCTTCGTCTGCTGACATAAAACATCCCTTTCCATGTCTTCGGATACAAACCAAAAAGCACTTGTGTTCTTACTGCATAAACCCTTGTGATCATTTCGCGAACTTTGTGTAACTCTTCTACTTCTAGTAAAAATTTCTGGTGTCCTTGCCCGATAATAAGCACTAGCAGGTTGGTGAAGCATAATCCTCGCGTGAGGGAATGCTATACGCTTGGTGGGTTCTCCTCCAAGCAGAATGAAGGACGCCATGGAGGCGGCTATTCCGAGGCATATTGTATATATCTGGTGTCACCGTTTGCATCGTATCAAAAATAGCCATTCCTGAGATTAGCCACCCGCCTGGGGAGTTTATGCGAACAAAAATATCACTAATTCCATCTTCTATACTTCAGATATACCATGAGACCTGTAATATGATTCGTGATCTCACAACGAATCTCTTGACCTAAAAAAGTGTCCTTTCTCGATACATAACATTGTATAAGTCAACCCAAGTCGCTTCTTCATCTCCAGGAATCCGGTAAGTACTTTTGGAACAATTAATGGGCATATTAGATTAATATTATTAAATTTAAGTGAGAAACCACACTTTAATATGGAAACGTAAGAATGGAACAGAAAGAAAGAATCCGCAGTTTATTGTCTTAATTTTATTCTTATTCTATATGAATACTTATAGATTCTATTAATACGTAGATTGAAAGGTTATACATATAAGGAATGTAAGACAGATTGAATAAAGAAAAGGAATGGGTGATTCGAATGCTAAACAAAGAGGGTAGCGATCTATTCTTCGTTTTTTCCAAATTGGCCAAGTTACCCATTGCATATTGGCACTTATCGAGTATAGAATAGATCTGCTTCTCTTTCTTCTTATGAACAGAATTGGCTTCTTATTTTAATGGAATGAAATAAATATTCGCGCTTTCTGACACAGAACTCCCTAGAAGGTTAGGTACATAGGATATGGATAGTCTTTTCAATGCGATAAAATAAAGCGACATCGTGTCTATTTTTCTTTGCTAAAGGGGTATTTCCATGGGTTTGCCTTTGGTATCGTGTTCATACTGTCGTATTGAATGATCCGGGTCGATTGCTTGCGGTGCATATAATGCACACAGCCTCTAGTTTCTGGTTGGGCTGGCTCAATGGCTTTATACGAATTAGCAGTTTTGATCCTCTGATCCTGTTCTGGATCCAATGTGGAGACATAGGTATGTTCGTAATTCCCTTCATGACTCGTTTAGGAATAACGGATTCGTGGGGTGGTTGAGTATTTCAGGAGGAACTGTAACAAATCCGGGTATTTGGAGTTATGAAGGTGTGGCAGGTACGCATATTGTGTTTTCTGGCTTTGCTGTTCTTAGCGATCTGGCATTGGGTATATTGGGACCTAGAAATATTCTCTGATGAGCGGACAGGAAAACCTCTTTGGATTTGCCCAAGATCTTTGGAATTCATTTATTTCTTGCAGGGTGGCTTGCTTTGGCTTTGGGGCATTTCATGTAACAGGTTTGTATGGTCCTGGGATATGGGTATCCGATCCTTATGGACTAACTGGAAAAATACAGCTGTAAATCCAGCGTGGGGTGCAGAAGGTTTTGATCCTTTTGTTCCTGGGGAATAACTTTCATCATCCTGCTGCGGGTACATTGTATATTAGCGGGCTTATTCCATCTTAGTGTCCGTCCGCCTCAACATCTATATAAAGGATTACGATGTAGGCAATATTGAAACTGTACTTCCAGTAGTATCGCTGCTGTTTTTTTTGCAGCTTCGTAGTTGCTGGAACTATGTGGTATAATCAGCAACGACCTCCAATCGAATTATTTGGGCCTACTCGTTATCAGTGGATCAGGATACTTTCAGAAGAAATATATCGAAGAGTTAGCAATGGTTTAGCCGAAAATCTTAGTTTATCAGAAGTTGGTCCAAATTCCGAAAAATTAGCCTTTATGATTATATTGGTAATAATCCGGCAAAGGGATTATCAGAGCAGGCTCAATGACAATGGGATGGAATAGCTGTTGGATGGTTAGACATCCTGTCTTTAGAGATAAAGAAGGACGAGCTTTTGTACGCCGTATGCCTACTTTTTGAAACATTTCGGTTGTTTTGTAGATGAGGAGGAATTGTTAGAGCAGATGTTCTTTTAGAAGAGCAGAATCCAAATATAGTGTTGAACAAGTAGGTGTAACGGTGGAGTTCTATGGGCGAACTTAATGGAGTAAGTTATTCTGATCCTGCTACTGTAAAAAAATATGCGAGGCGTTCTCAATTAGGGAAATTTTTGAATTAGACAGGCTACTTTTGAAATCTGATGGTGTTTTTTCGCAGCAGTCCAAGAGTTGGTTCACTTTTGGTCATACTACCTTTGCTTTTATCTCTTCTTTTCAGTTTACATTTGGCATGGCGCTAGAACATTGTTCCGAGATGTTTTGCTAGTATTGATCCAGATTTGGATGCTCAAGTAGATTTGGAACATTCCAAAAAGTGGAAATCCAGCTACAAGAAACAGGCAGTCTGATACACATTGTTATAGTATCTTTCACCTCTCTTTTTGATTTGACATGGAAACATCTCCCATCCTTTCTTTGACTCTTTTTCTTTCTTTATATGGGAAATTATCCCAAATGACAAATGAATAGGTGTGGAAGTTATAATTGTAAATAAACCAGGATCGAATCTATGGAAGCATTGGTTTATACGTTCCTTTTAGTTTCGACTTTAGGGATAATTTTTTTCGCTATCTTCTTCCGAGAACCACCTAAGGTTCCACTCAACTCCAACTAAAAAGAATAAAATAATTTCATTTAAGTAAGAAGTCCCCTATCTGGGAGACTTCTTACTTAAATAAGTCTCCGTGTTCTTCGAATGGATCTCTTAATTGTTGAGAGGGTTGCCCAAACGCGGTATATAAGGCATACCCAGTAAAGCTTACAAATAAACCAGATATGGAGATGGCGACTCAAAGTTGCTGTTTCCATTTTTATAGAATTTCAAGATTACAATGGATCTACGAAAAGATCGTGTATTTACAACTACAACGGAATAGTATACAAAAGTCAACACCAATGATTAAATAGAATTTATGGCTACACAACCGTTGAAGATAGTTCTAAACCTAGGCCAAAACGAACTGGTGCAGGTAGTTTACTGAAACCCTTGAATTCGGAATATGGGAAAGTCGCCCCGGTTGAGGGACTACTCCTTTATAGGATCGCAAATGGCTTTATTCGCTATATTCCTATCTATCATTTTAGAAATTTATAATTCTTCCGTTTTACTGGACGGAATTTTAACCAATTAGGTTTCTACTAACTAAAACTAGGAAGTCAGAGTTTTCCATCCAAAAAGCCTTTCTAGTTTAAGATCTACATTCTAGATATTATGGTAGTTCGACCGCGGAATTTTTTGTTTCGGTATCTCTGGAATATGAGTGTGACTTGTTAGAATTGATCCTATTGATAATACATAGAAAGGGCCTGTTATCTCTATCAAGATGATTCTAATTCGTCAGATATTATTTATTCTAGTATCTGGAACACGAAATAGATAAGTGGATCAAAAAAATGGAACTATGATTCATACTCACTATTAAGACCTCGCAACCAGACTGAAAAATTCAAGTAGTTCTTAAATAAAAATAAAAGAAATTTTCTTCCTTCCAATTTTGTTTGCCCAAAGACAACTTTTTTCTCTCGATTTTGTCGAGTCATTACACTGATTCAATAAATGATTATCAAGCGGTTCTTATTCGAAGAACCCTTGCCTTTTATTTAACTTGAGACTAAATCATCGTGGCTCTAGTATGAATCTAAGGTTTTAATTGAACTGATTCATAGGATCTCAACAAGATAATTTCTATATTACGCATAAAAAACAAATCCTTTATAGGAGAGAAAAGTCAAGAAGCCTCTAATGACCAACATAAGGAAAAAGGAAGAAAGAAAGACGCGCGCCAACTTGAGATTTTTGGCATTATCATCACAAAGAAGATATTCCGGATTTTTCTTATTTGATATCTTCAAGGCAAATCGACCCAATTCAGTGGCTGATGAAGTTTTGAACCTTTTTTCTAATATTCGTTGAAAATTTTTGTGTTTCTGCTTGAGCCGTACGAGATGAAATTTTCATATACGGGCTCTTAGAGGGGACTCAGGTTGGTTACCTATCTCAATAAAGTATATGATTGGTTTGAGGAACGTCTTGAGATTCAGGCAATTGCAGATGATATAACTAGTAAATATGTTCCTCCCATGTCAACATATTTTATTGTTTAGAGGAATTACACTTACTTGTTTTCTAGTACAAGTCGCTACCGGTTTTGCTATGACTTTTTACTACCGACCAACCGTTACAGAGGCTTTTTCCTCGGTTCAATACATAATGACCGAGGCCAACTTTGGTTGGTTAATCCGATCAGTTCATCGATGGTCAGCAAGTATGATGGTTTTAATGATGATCCTGCATGTATTTCGTGTGTATCTCACAGGGGGATTTAAAAAACCCCGTGAATTAACTTGGGTCACAGGTGTGGTTTTGGCTGTTTTGACTGCATCATTTGGTGTAACTGGTTATTCTTTGCCTTGGGATCAAATTGGCTATTGGGCAAGTCAAAATCAGACAGGTGTACCTGACGCCATTCCGGTAATAGGATCGCCTTTAGTGGAGTTATTACGCGGAAGTGCTAGTGTGGGCCAATCCACTTTGACTCGTTTTATAGTTTACATACCTTTGTACTGCCTCTGCTTATCTGCCGTATTTATGTTAATGCACTTTCCAATGATACGTAAGCAAGGTATTTGGGTCCTTTATAGGAAGGCATATCATAGAGAATTATAATTATCATATATCATATCAGGTAGGTTTGGTATTTCATTGCTACAAGCATGGGTTATTGTAAAATAACACATGTCATTTGAATACTTCTCTTCAACTCCAAAGTATTTTTATACAATACAAATAGTTGAAGTTAATTTTGAAAGAAAAAGGCGGATTATGGGAGTGTGTGACTTGAATTATTGATTTGGCCATGCAGATAAAATTGGATCTGCCACATTAGAATTCACAACCAAAGGTGTCTCCGCATCCAATCAACATGTAAGTCCCCTACCTAGGAAGGATAGGCTGGTTCACTTGAGAGAATATCTTCTATGATCATACCGCAACCATGTCATCCATGAACAGGCTCCGTAAGATCCCATAGAGTAGAAATGGAATAAGTCATGTGACATGATCCAGTTCTCTATTTATTACATCTTACCTTTTATTATAGTATGGAAATGCATTCATTTTTCTTTGCATCGATTGTGATCCGCAATACTATCGGAGTAAAAGAAGGATCTAAGGAAGAATGTAGGGCTAAACTTTTGATTTTATTAGTAACAAGTAAATATTTTGTTTGGAGGTAAGAAACTTGCGATATTGAGGGATAAATACTCAACTAATCAAGAGACATGAGACAATCCAATAAAGCAATTGATCATGATCAAATTTGTAAGCCCACTTGGATATTGAGCATTTACCCATAAGAATAGGATTATTTTCAATGAGTAGTTGTAGGTGCAACTTCGGAAAGAGAATCTGATAAAGCTTTTCTGAAGTCATTGAGTCATTATAAACCTTAATTCTATTAAGGATCTTCCGCAGTCTTATTTCTTTCACTCTTGCTCGAGCCGGATGATGATAAATTCTCATGTCCGGTTCCTTTGGGGATGGATCCTAAAGTTCACCTATCCAATAACAAAAAACCAGACTTAAATGATCCTGTATTAAGAGCTAAATTAGCTAAAGGGATGGGACATAATTATTACAGGGAACCCACATGGCCCAACGATCTTTATATATTTTTCAGTAGTAATTCTAGGTACTATTGCATGTAATGTAGGTTTAGCGGGCTTATTCCATCTTAGTGTCCGTCCGCCTCAACGTTCATATAAAGGATTACGTATGGGCAATATTGAAACCGTACTTTCCAGTAGTATCGCTGCTGTTTTTTTGCAGCTTTCGTAGTTGCTGGAACTATGTGGTATGGGTCAGCAATGACCCCAATCGAATTATTTGGGCTTTACCTGCTATCAGTGGGATCAGGATACTTTCAGCAAGAAATATATCGAAGAGTTAGCAATGGTTTAGCCGAAAATCTTAGTTTATCAGAAGCTTGGTCTAAAATTCCCCGAAAATTAGCCTTTTTATGATTATATTGGTAATAATCCGGCAAAAGGGGATTATTCAGAGCAGGCTCCAATGGACAATGGGATGGAATAGCTTGTTGATGGTTAGGACATCCCGTCTTTAGAGATAAAGAAGGACGTGAGCTTTTGTACGCCGTATGCCTACTTTTTTTTGAAACATTTCCGGTTGTTTTGGTAGATGAGGAGGAATTGTTAGAGCAGACGTTCCTTTTAGAAGAAGAGCAGAATCCAAATATAGTGTTGAACAAGTAGGTGTAACGGTGAGTTCTATGGTGGCGAACTTAATGGAGTGTTATTCTGATCCTGCTACTGTAAAAACATGCGAGGCGTTCTCAATTAGGGAAATTTTGAATTAGACTGGGCTACTTTGAAATCTGATGGTGTTTTCGCAGCAGTCCAAGGGGTTGGTTCACAATTTGGTCATGCTACCTTTGCTTTGCTCTTCTTTTTCGGACACATTTGGCATGGCGCTAGAACATTGTTCCGAGATGTTTTTTGCTGGTATTGATCCAGATTTGATGCTCAAGTGGAATTTGGAACATTCCAAAAGTGGGAGATCCAACTACAAGGAAACAGGCAGTCTGATACACATTGTTATAGTATCTTTCACCTCTCTTTTTGATTTGACATGGAAACATCTCCATCCTTTCTTTGACTCTTTTTCTTTCTTTATATGGGAAATTATCCCAAATGACAAATGAATAGGTGTGGAAGTTATAATTGTAATAAACCAGGATCGAATCTATGAAGCATTGGTTTATACGTTCCTTTAGTTTCGACTTTAGGGATAATTTTTTCGCTATCTTCTTCCGAGAACCACCTAAGGTTCCACCAACTCCAACTAAAAGAATAAAATAATTTCATTTAAGTAAGAAGTCCCCTCATCTGGGAGACTTCTTACTTAAATTAGTCTCCGTGTTCTTCGAATGGATCTCTTAATTGTTGAGAGGGTTGCCCAAACGCGGTATATAAGGCATACCCAGTAAAGCTTATAAGTAAACCCAGATATGGAGATGGCGACTCAAAGTTGCTGTTTCCATTTTTATAGAATTTCAAGATTACAATGGATCTACGAAAAGATCGTGTATTTACAACTACAACGGAATAGTAGTACAAAGTCAACATTCAATGATTAAATAGAATTTATGGCATACACAAACCGTTGAAGATAGTTCTAAACCTAGGCCAAAACGAACTGGTGCAGGTAGTTTACTGGAAACCCTTTGAATTCGAATATGGGAAAAGTCGCCCTGGGTTGGGGACTACCTTTATGGGGATCGCAATGGCTTTATTCGCTATATTCCTATCTATCATTTTAGAAATTTATAATTCTTCCGTTTTACTGGACGGAATTTTAACCAATTAGGTTTCTACTAACTAAAACTAGGAAGTCAGAGTTTTTCCATCCAAAAAAGCCTTTCTAGTTTAAGATCTACATTTCTAGATATTATGGTAGTTCGACTGCGGAATTTTTTGTTTCGGCATTCTGGAATATGAGTGTGTGACTTGTTAGAATTCGATCCTATTGATAATACATAGAAAGGGCCTGTTATCTCTATCAAGATGATTCTAATTCGTCAGATATTATTTATTCTAGTATCTGGAACACGAAATAGATAGAGTGGATCAAAAAAAAATGGAACTATGATTCATACTCACTATTAAGACCTCGCAACCAGACTGAAAAATTCAAGTAGTTCTAAATAAAAATAAAAAGAAATTTTCTTCCTTCCAATTTTGTTTGCCCAAAAGACAACTTTTTTTCTCGATTTTGTCGAGTCATTACACTGATTCAATAAATGATTATCAAGCGGTTC
>JAHIAM010004185.1:0-22972 GCA_021605205.1 Aegilops longissima | reverse complement strand
ACACACTTAAGGTTCGGTGACGCCGTGTCGGGACCCGATTCCAAGTCACATCGACCTAGCTGGTAACACCTCATATCACTTTGTGGCCTCACGCACGGTATTCCCACGGGTGTCGCTTACCATGGCCCGGACCGCTTATGCTTTTGGCTCACGATATGATAGTGTCGCTAGCATCCACATGACAAAGAACCCGGCCGACATGGCTAGTCGTGAACCCAAAGCGCACTAACCTATGGGGACAGGCATACATGAAACACTTCGAGCATGTCGGTCATCAACGTATGAACTTGGGCTGTAGCACTGGGCTAACAGGACTCCGGTATCCCGGCTGTAGCAGTGCTAGGCAGACTCCAAGTATCACCGCTGCGACATTTCCCGAAGGGACAGATATAGGAACGAAATGAATCACATGCCGGCCAGTCAAGTGTCCAAGCAAAGAGTCTTTGGGCTAGCAGGACTCCGTGAACCGGGCAGTAGCGGACTACTATCGCCGTAATCACGAGACTACATTTCCCCATATGAAAGGCTGCCAAGGATAAACAACTAGTTTGTCGGATCCCACACATACCAAGCATTTCAAACATACACACATTATGCTCAATATGCGTAGATACAACATGGCATCACAACATAACTCTACGACTCAAAATATTATTCATTAGGCCCGAGGAGCGAGATATTACAAACATGGGTCTCATGACCCAACACTCGAAACATACAAGTCAAAGCACAAGCGGAAGCTAATCATGTCTCGAGTACGCATAACTATAAATGAAAAAGGCTGAGAAGCCCGACTATCTACCAAATCCTGCCGAGGCACAAGATCGTGGTGAGGTAACAAGCTAAACGTCAAGTCCAAGCGAACTACTAGCGAGACCGACGCCTCTCTCGCAAAACATAAAATAAGCAAACGTGAGTACAATTGTACTCAGCAAGACTTACATCGTAACTAACTACATATGCATCATTATCAAAAGGGGTGGTGGAGTTTGACCGCAGCAAGCCAGCTTTGACTCGTGGCTATCCCGAACTACGATTGCAAGTAACTCTTTTGAGGTGGCGCACGCGAGTCCACATATTCACCATGGCAATACACCACTATGGACCCGCCCCGCCTCCCTACGAGAACGCCATCCATAGCACTCACGCTTATCTTGCGATTTTAGAGTATCCACTTTCACTTGTCTATGAACCGATATAGGCAACCCGAAGTCCTTCTCCGTGGACACGGCTATTCAATAGATCATATTAAACCCTGCAGGTGTACTTCTTCACACACGCTCACCACTTACCGTCGTTTACACGACATGTACTCGCAACCTTCAAGCGGAAGCCCAACGTGGGTGTCGGCCACACCTACCTAAACACTCAAGTCCCTAGTCCAGGTTTATCGCCTATTCGGGTTCCATCCGCAGGAGTCCGCCGAGGTTTCCCATACAGCCCGAACGATGTGTGCAGGGTTCCCGAGATACCAAACGGGCACTCGGTACACCGGCCCGGCAGCCTACCGCAACACAACCCACCCCTAAGGTCAGCGTTGCGCACTGCCCCCAGATGCTACAAACACCGAAACTACTTGCAACTCCTTGACCGAGGACAAGGGTGGTCAAGAAGCCGAGAGGGTCCATTGGTTTCGGGCCCAATGCGTGGTAGTAATCAGATCATGGATCACAAACACAGAACTCAGTTCTCGAGGACGGCTGCAATGAGACAACCCACCATGTACTCCTACATGGCCTCTCACCGCTACCTTTACCAAATCGTGTTCACACACTTAGCTCACACACAATAGGACATGTTCATAACAACTCCAATTCATTCCCGATGAATCAGACCCGACTCAACTCTAAGCAAGCAGGCATGACAAACAAGCATAAATGAGTAGGCACAACATGGGCTCAAACAACTCCTACTCATGCTAGTGGGTTTCATCTAATTCTCGTGGAATGACAGTCATGCAAAGGATCAAGGGTTCAGCTACCGCAGCAAGTAACATTGAATCGTTGTTGTCCTAATGCAATAAAATAGAGCAGGAGCGAGAGAGTGGGATTGTATCGGAATGAACAAGGGGTTTTGCTTGCACCGCACTTCAAGATAATAGTTCTTCATCGGTGTCATCGAATAATCATCGTCGGTACATCGCTCACCGGAGAGGGACAATTACCGCAAACAAGAAAGAGCACAATCAATGCAATGCACATATATGATGCATGATCATGGTAAGGTACTGAATTTACCTAATGCAATAATAATCCAAGTTAGTTGAAGTGGAATTCAAACAAGGTTGAATTCCAACTCCAAATGCTATTCCATAATTTACCCTAATCATGATTCATCCTATTCAGTGATGTTAACTTGTTCAAACATGCATGATCATGGCATAAACAGATTCTTCATATTTTCTGATCATTTTTCATATATAAATTATTTCCATCCGAGTTACGGTTGAATTTATATGATTTTAGAAGTTTAGGACATTTTCAAATTTACTGAATTAAATTAAATCCATAAAGGGATTATTGCGTCACCGACGACGTCAGTGACGTCAGCGGTCAAGCGGGCGCTGTCCAGGTCAAACTGACGCTGGGACCCACTGGTCAGCGTCTAACTAATTAACCTAAACTAATTAACGCTAACTCGACTTAGTTAGCATGCGCGGGCTCAGATGTCGCTGACCCGGTGGTCAAACCCCGTCAAAAGGTCGATGGTCACGGGGCCGCGTTTAGCCGTTGCGAACCCGACGCTGGCGGCGCAAGTGCAGATGGCCATTCCGCCACCAAAAGAGGCGGAGGTACCACAGAGAGCCGGGCGCTGAAGTTCTTGGTGGGGTAGTTGGACCTCGGGCGGCCGGGATCGACGCCTTGGCGAGTCAAGGGCGCCGGAGCTCGAACACGCCGGGGTTGGCGCTTAGGGGCACCGCAGGCGAAAGGGTGGGTGCTACGGGCTCCTCGGCACGGTGAAGACGATCGCGTGCTCGGAACCGAGCCATCGTGGTGTGGCCACGCGCACGGCGCAATGGCGGCGGCGGGTTTCTGGCCACGGGGAAATGGTAGCTAGAGGGGAGAATGAGCGGAGAAGAGGGGGATCGACTCGGGAGCTCACCGTGGTTGCGAGGAGGCCGTCGGGGAGCTCGGGTGGGCACCGGGCAGTGAATTTGGCGGCGGCGACCGGCGGGTCCGAGAAGGGGAATGGTGGGGCGGCGCCTCGGGGTGCTCCGGCGTCGGGGGCTTGGTGAGGAGGAGGAGAGGCTGGCGGAGGCCATGGACATGTCGGCGAGGCGAGGGAGGGCCGGTGGCCACGGGCGGCGGCGGCGTTCTCGGTGGTGTTCGTGAAGAGAGGGAGAGAGCTCCAGGGAAGGGAGGGACGAGAGAGAGAGAAAGGCGCGGGGTGGCTGCGCATGCCTCCGGGCAGCCAGACGAGGAGGGAGAGGCCAGGCAGGGTGGGTGGCGGTGGCGCGGCCGGCGTGCTGCGTCGACACGCCTCCCCTCTTGGCAGAGGTTAGAGACGACCGCCCAGCCGGTGGGCTGGGCCGTCCAGCGGGAGGGGCTGGGCCAGGTGGGCTGCAGGTGAGCCAGGTAACGCCCAGGTGAGCCTCTGTTCTTTCTATTTATTTCCTTTTTCTATTTTTCTGACATTTGTGTTGGTTTATTTAAAATACCAAACCAATTTAATTAATTATGCCAATTTTTGCAGGGGCTAACTATAATATTCCAGAGCTCCCCAACAAAAGGGCACAATTTTGGACAATATTTTATATATATAGTAATATATATCCAAGGCAAATATTTATCAGACATTCCAAATGCCCAAAATAAATACTTATGAGATCCTAAAAATATTGGTTAGATTGTTAACTCTGTCCAATATTTCCAGAGGGCCACATGAGCATTTTTTTGGATCTTTTTGGAGCGATTTTTATTTAGGTCATTTCCAAAAGTGATTCTGAGGGTTTCACAAATCCCCATTTCAATTTTCATGGAAATTAACATGATGACATGAATGCCTTAATGCAACTAATGTCAAGCAATTCTAGGGACGTGACAACTCACCCCCACTAAACAAAAATCTCGCCCGAGATTCAAGACGGAGGTAAGAGGAAAAGGAGGTCACAAACTATTACAATTTCCATGATCCAATTGCCTTCTCAAGATGTTGGTTCACTCCATCTTCTTGGTCTTGACGCCTTCGAGATCTTTACCCGACACGACAATGTAAAGAAGGGGAACCCTACATGATTCGATCTTCACGAAGATTGCTTAACATGATCGACATTACGGATCGAGATGGTGTCACATCTCGAGTTGAGACACAAAATGCATCGAGGGGATGGAAGAACAACAACGAAGTTTGATTAGTGGCAACAATTCCACGCTTTAGGAAGATGGTGGATGGTATCATGGTGGCGAGGAAATATTCACCATGATCCCGTGAACGGACACCTCGAGAAAGGTGGCGCAAGGAACTATTCCCTTAAGTGGCAAAAAGAATTACTTTTGATCCATAGATCATTGGAACTCTTTATACCAGCCTAAGGCAATCACGAGCGATCATTTGGTGGAGTGCAAAGGAATGGTACACCCGGACTAGAATGGATGATGTGGACTACCTTGTTGAAGACAACGCCATGGATGATTTGCTTATCATCGAAGGTGGGGGAACCCATGGTAAGTCCACTTTTGAAGATAAACCTTGACAAGAATTGCTAAGAAGACAGTCTATAGCGAGATAGCACAAGGACGGTGCAAGCTGGGAACGCAATGCAGCTGCTGGAATGTTTCAACCATCATATCTGCCTGAGATTCAGATCTGGTTGGTGTTAGGATATTTCAGACTCAGCCTGTCTGAAAAGGAAAGGTTGCAACACAATTCGACGAGATGGCGTTGCGAGATTCTCGGGGTATGAACTACTTATAGCAAGCTCCAAGACATGAGCTGGTTCTGCTACAAACCTGTGAACACACCGTCCTAGACAAGCATGACCACACAAGTAATCTTATAATAAACACTACCGAAGTTCAGGTTGGGAACCATCATCGCGGATAACGAAGTCCTTACATAAGTCCGGATTAGCTCTTAGGAAGGAACTTCTTCTCCTTGAACAATTCAATCGGTGGCTTGGTGTGCTATGGAATCCATATGGGATGAAGATGATCACCTATCGGACCATAGAATACTTCGCGTGCATGACTGACTTGGGATGATTCCAAAGGAACAAAACAAACCTTTCTCAAATTCATGGCGGCAACTTACACCATATGCACATGAATTAGAGGAAGTCACTACTTATCCAAACATATGCTTCATGAACGAAACACGAAGAATTGCTTACACAAGTTTCCAATACTAGGTTGATGCTCAACATGACTCATGGGGAGACAAAATGCTACCGATGGGCTCAACAGAACTCATCGGAATTTCCATATCATCGACTTCCACCATCATGTGAACACGTGATAGTATTGGTCGCACCAAAAGAGGTAATGGTGTATGCTCAAGGATCAACCACGAGTAAGACAACATCACGGATATCGTTGGTTCGATTTGACTTGACAATGGCCCATACTCAAATCAAAGAATTGGTAGGACAATAGGTCCAACGATGATCACAGGACCAATCGATGAAGATATCATCCTTCTTCAACACACACTACACAAGAGTATCCCTTTGGATCGAACCAAGTTGGACAAGCTTTTATCTTCCAACTCTCCAAGTTATTGTCTAGCTTAACCAACTAGCTCAGGGTATCCAACACAGATTCTTGGAGAAGGGTGGTTCACAAGAAACCAACGTGATCACGAGCCCAACATAACAGTCGTGGAACAACCGGTAACACTTCCAAGAAGATATTTGGAAAGTCACGAACCACCGGTATGTTACTAAGCTCGAGAGTAATCTTGCTTTTGGGCAAGACGAATTATCAAATGAGTGAGGATTTGACAAGATCCTAACTCATCAATCAAGTGTGCACCGTAAGTAAGGACTAGGTAGCACGATCAATCTTAGGGTGATGGTTTAATAATCAACACGCTAAGAATGAGAATATTGTCCATTCACTACCAAGCAACAAGTTGCTCGGGTATTGATTTCACACATCACAATTCACTTGCCGGTATTCCGTTACAACAACACGGAACCGAGGAATGAATAATGATAGCGAGAGTATCATCTGCGCCAAGAATTCCTAGGAGGTTGTGCAATTCCATGACACTCTTGACATAAAGATGGTAACACTCCAAGGTAGAACAGAACAAAAGCTGAATTGGCGTTTTGATCTCGGGATGCAACTACTTTGACCCAATCCTAGAAATGGATGAGGTAATCGAGTTTGTTTCTCCTAGTCATTCGGAATAGAATGGCTTGACGGACCACGAGGATAAAATGCATGATGAACACGAATGCACACATACCCTTGGCTATCAATTGATAGATGAAGGTCGAAGGCATCTAAGAGAACAACTCAAAGGAACATATAATTTTCTGAGTTGTGGATGCACAGATTAGTATGTCGAGCAAGCTCAACATTTCTTCCGGATAACCCATGCGTAAAGGTAGAATTGGCAGATTCACAATTATGAATGGAGAACTCCTCAAGAGCACTCTTATTGTGATCTTTTGGTTCAAAAGAACTTCGCCATAATTAGTTCATGGTATTTGGAAGAAGGAGAATACCACGGACTTCGAGGACTATCGCAAAGGTTACTAATATCCTAAAGGCACTAGCAAATACTAACAACATGAAGTAGGATGAATCTCGGTTCAAAGAACCCAGAGTAGAATACCTACTACTAAATGGCATCACGGGATGCTTTCAAAATGATGGCGTAATCATCATACTGGGATACAAAAGCATAGCTAAATTGCTAGGTGACTCCTAAACACCTAGGGTCATAATAATAGTTCCAACATATATGTCAAGGCAATAAATTACCCCAACGCACCGTTAGTGTGCTTATTCTCACCAAAGAGGACATCGGAGCGAAGAAAGGATTTGCAAATGCATCAGACTATTTAGAGACCTGGATGACTCGGACAGCATAACGGCTGTAAATGCTCAAAATGATTTGAGACATCCTGCAGAAAATGGTGGCATAACCACTCAACAACATCATAACAAAATTCTGGGATCAACAGTTATCACACAGGAATAGTAGGAGCTGAACTGGGGATTAAATCCAACAATCTTAAAGGTCTATGGATTAGTAACACGTCATCCTAATAGATAGATGAAAAGCCTAGTTCTTAAACCCCGTAGAAGAGAAGAGGATGACTCAGATCAGAAGGCCATGAGGTATAAGGAGTAAAAAGAGCCTTACGCCCTTCCACAATCAATTCCCTTATATAACTAAAGCATTTCTAGACACAACTTCACCAGTTTGGCTTGGTAATCCTCTGAGCAGTCAGCTCGATACCAACGCTGTCAGACCCGATTCCAAGTCACATCGACCTAGCTGGTAACACCTCATATCACTTTGTGGCCTCACGCACGGTATTCTACCGGTGTCGCCTTACCATGGCCCGGGACCGCTTTGCGCTTTTGGCTCACGATATGATAGTGTCGCTAGCATCCACATGACAAAGAACCCGGGCCGACATGGCTAGTCGTGAACCCAAAGCGGCACTAACCTATGGGGACAGGCATACATGAAACACTTCGAGCATGTCGGTCATCAACGATGAACTTGGGCTGTAGCACTGGGCTAACAGGACTCCGGTATCCCGGCTGTAGCAGCTAGGCAGGACTCCAAGTATCACCGCGTGACATTTCCCGAAGGGACAGATATAGGAACGAAATGAATCACATGCCGCCATCAAGTGTCCAAGCAGAGTGTCTGGGCTAGCGAGACTCCGTGAACCGGGCAGAAGCGGACTACTATCGCCGTAATCACGAGACTACATTTCCCCATATGAAAGGCTGCCAAGGATAAACAACTAGTTTGTCGGATCCCACACATACCAAGCATTTCAAACATACACACATTATGCTCAATATGCGTAGATACAACATGGCATCACAACATAACTCTACGACTCACAATATTATTCATTAGGCTCGAGGAGCGAGATATTACAAACATGGGTCTCATGACCCAACACTCGAAACATACAAGTCAAAGCACAAGCGAAGCTAATCATGTCCGAGTACGATAACTATAAATGAAAAAGGCTGAGAAGCCCGACTATCTACCAAATCTGCCGAGGCACAAGATCGTAGCTGAGGTAACAAGCTAAACGTCAAGTCCAAGCGAACTACTAGCGAGACCGACGCCTCTCCGCAAAACATAAAATAAGCAAACGTGAGTACAATTGTACTCAGCAAGACTTACATCGAACTAACTACATATGCATCATTATCAAAAGGGGTGGTGGAGTTTGACCGCAGCAAGCCAGCTTTGACTCGGTGGCTATCCTGAACTACGAACGCAAGTAACTCTTTTGAGGTGGCGCACACGAGTCCACATATTCACCATGGCAATACACCACTATGGACCCGCCCCGCCTCCCTACGAGAACGCCATCCATAGCACTCACGCTTATCTTGCGATTTTAGAGTATCCACTTTCACTTGTCTATGAACCGATATAGGCAACCCAGAAGTCCTTCTCCGTGGACACGGCTATTCAATAGATCATATTAAACCCTGCAGGGTGTACTTCTTCACACACGCTCACCACTTACCGTCGTTTACACGACATGTACTGCAACCTTCAAGCGGAAGCCCAACGTGGGTGTCGGCCACACCTACCTAAACACTCAAGTCCCTAGTCCAGGTTTATCGCCTATTCGGTTCCATCCGCAGGAGTCCGCCGAGGTTTCCCATACAGCCCCGAACGATGTGCAGGGTTCCCGAGATACCAAACGGGCACTGGTACACGACCCACGGTGCCTACCGCAACACAACCCACCCCTAAGGTCAGCGTTAAATGCCCCAAACATGCTACAAACACCGTAAACTACTTGCAACTCCTTGACCGAGGACAAGGGTGGTCAAGAAGCCGAGAGGGTCCATTGGTTTCGGGCCCAATGCGTGGTAGTAAGCTGTATCATGGATCACAAACACGTAACTCAGTTCTCGAGGACGGCTGCAATGAGACAACCCACCATGTACTCCTACATGGCCTCTCACCGCTACCTTTACCAAATCGTGTTCACACACTTAGCTCACACACAATAGGACATGTTCATAACAACTCCAATTCATTCCCGATGAATCGGACCCGACTCAACTCTAAGCAAAGAGCAGCATGACAAACAAGCATAAATGAGTAGGCACAACATGGGCTCAAACAACTCCTACTCATGCTAGTGGGTTTCATCTAATTCTTGTGGAATGACAGTCATGCAAAGGATCAAGGGTTCAGCTACCGCAGCAAGTAATTGAATCGTTGTTGTCCTAATGCAATAAAATAGAGCAGGAGCGAGAGAGTGGGATTGTATCGGAATGAACAAGGGGGTTTTGCTTGCCTGGCACTTCTGAAGATAATAGTTCTTCATCGGTGTCATCGAATAATCATCGTCGGTACATCGTCTACCGGAGAGGGACAATTACCGGCAAACAAGAAAGAGCACAATCAATGCAATGCACATATATGATGCATGATCATGGTAAGGTACTGAATTTACCTAATGCAATAATAATCCAAGTTAGTTGAAGTGGAATTCAAACAAGGTTGAATTCCAACTCCAAATGCTATTCCATAATTTACCCTAATCATGATTCATCCTATTCAGTGATGTTAACTTGTTCAAACATGCATGATCATGGCATAAACAGATTCTTCATATTTTTCTGATCATTTTCATATATAAATTATTTCCATCCGAGTTACGGTTGAATTTATATGATTTTAGAAGTTTAGGACATTTTCTCAAATTTACTGAATTAAATTAAATCCATAAAGGGATTATCAGGTCGACCGACGTCGATGTGACGTCAGCGGTCAACTGGGCGCTGTCCAGGTCAAACCTGACGCTGGGACCCACCGGTCAGCGTCTAACTAATTAACCTAAACTAATTAACGCTAACTCGACTTAGTTAGCGGGCGGGCTCATGTCGATGACCCGGTGGTCAAACCCCGGTCAAAAGGTCGATGGGTCAGGCTGGCGCGGCGTTTAGCCGCCGGCGAACCCGACGCAAGGGCGTTAAGTGCAGATGGCCATTCCGCCACCAAAAGAGGCGGAGGTACCTCAGAGAGCTGGGAGCGCTAAGTTCTTGGTGGGGTAGTTGGACCTGGGCGGCCGGGATCGACGCCGGCGGCGAGCCATGCTGGCGGAGCTCGCACGCCGGGGTTGGCGCTAGGGGCACCGCAGGCCGAAAGGGTGGGTGCTACGGGCTCTACTGCACGGTGAAGACGACTGCGTGCTCGGAACCGAGCCATCGTGGTATGTGGCCACGCCGGCGACGTCAATGGGCGGCGGGTTTCGATCACGGGGAAATGGTAGCTAGAGGGGAGAATGAGCGGAGAAGAGGGGGATCACTGGGAGCTCACCGTGGTTGCGAGGAGGCCGGGGAGCTCGGGTGGGCACCGGAGCCGTGAATTTGGCGACGGCACACCGCGGGTCCGAGAAGGGGAATGGTGGGGCGGCGCCTCGGGGTGCTCCGGCGTCGGGGCTTGGAGGAGGAGGAGGAGAGGGCTGGCGGAGGCCATGGACATGTCACAGGCGAGGGAGGGCCGGTGGCCACGCGGCGAGCAGCGGCGTTCTCGGTGGTGTTCGGTGAAGAGAGGAGAGAGCTCAGGGAAGGGAGGGACGAGAGAGCGCGAAAGGGCTGGGGTGGCTGCGTGGCCTCAGGGGCAGCCAGACGAGGAGGGGAGAGGCCAGGCAGGCAGGGGGAGGTGGCGCGGGCGGCCGCGGCCAGCGTCGACACGCCTCTGCCACCGGGCAGAGGTTAGAGACGACCGCCCGGCCGGTGGGCTGGGCCGCCCAATGAGGGCTGGGCCAGGTGGGCTGCGTGAGCCAGTAACGCCTGTGTGAGCCTCTGTTCTTTCTATTTATTTCCTTTTTCTATTTTTCTGACATTTGTGTTGGTTTATTTAAAATACCAAACCAATTTAATTAATTATGCCAATTTTTGCAGGGGCTAACTATAATATTCCAGAGCTCCCCAACAAAAGGGCACAATTTTGGACAATATTTTATATATATAGTAATATATATCCAAGGCAAATATTTACCGTATTAATTCCAAATGCCCAAAATAAATACTTATGAGATCCTAAAAATATTGGTTAGATTGTTAACTCTGTCCAATATTTCCAGAGGGCCACATGAGCATTTTTTTGGATCTTTTTGGAGCGATTTTTATTTAGGTCATTTCCAAAAGTGATTCTGAGGGTTTCACAAATCCCCATTTCAATTTTCATGGAAATTAACATGATGACATGAATGCCTTAATGCAACTAATGTCAAGCAATTCTAGGGACGTGACACTCGGGTTGTATGAATATGAGTATGCAGCAAACCGAATGTTGTTCGGAGTCCCTGATGAGATCCCGGACTTCACGAGGAGTTCCGGAATGGTCCGGAGGTAAAGATTTATATATGGGAAGTCTTATTTTGGTCGCTGAAAAGTTTCGCACTTTATCGGTATTGTACCGGAGTGCCGAAGGGGTCCGGGGTCCACTGGGTTCCACCTGCCCGGGGGCACATGGGCTGTAGGGGTGCGCCTTGGCCTATATGGGCCAAGGGCACCAGCCCCAAGAGGCCCATGCGCCAAGGAGACTTGGGGAGGAGAGTCCTAAGGGGAAGGCACCTCGAGGTGCCTTGGGAGGATGGACCTCGCCCCTTGGCCGCACTCCTTCCTTGGAGGAAGGGGCAGGCTGCCCCCCCTCTCTCTTGCACCTATATAAAGGGAGGGGGTGAGGGTGGCCGCACCCATAAGCCGGGCGCCTCCCTCCTCCTGCAACACCTCCTCCTCCTCCCGTAGTTGCTTAGCGAAGCCTGCCGGAGTTCTGCTGCATCCACCACCACGCCGTCGTGCTGCTGGATCATCATCAACCTCTCCTTCCCCTTGCTGGATCAAGAAGGAGGAGACGCCATCCGCTCCGTCGTGTGTTGAACGCGGAGGTGCTGCCCGCTCAGCACTAGGTCATCGGTGATCTGAATCACGGCGAGTACGACTCCATCATCCCTGTTCCATTGAACGCTTCCGCACGCGATCTACAAGTGGTATGTAGATGCAATCACTCTCCCATGACTCGTTGCTTAGATGAACTCATAGATGGATCTTGGTGAAACCGTAGGAAAATTTTATTTTTCTCGCAACGCTCCCCAACAGTGGCATCATGAGCTAGGTCTATGCGTAGTTCTCTATTGCACGAGTAGAACACAGTTTTGTTGTGGGCATAGATCTTGTCAACTTGCTTGCCGCTACTAGTCTTATCTTGCTTCAGCGGTATTGTGGGATGAAGTGGCCCGGACCAACCTTACACGTACGCTTACGTGAGACCGGTTCCACCGACAAACATGCACTAGTTGCATAAGGTGGCTGGCGGGTGTCTGTCTCTCCCACTTTGGTTGGAGCGGATTCGATGAAAAGGGTCCTTATGAAGGGTAAATAGAAGTTGACAAAATCACGTTGTGGTTATTCGTAGGTAAGAAAACGTTTTGCTAGAACCCAATTGCAGCCATTAAAAAGATGCAACAACAATTAGAGGACGCCTAACTTGTTTTTGCAGCAATTGTTTTGTGATATGATATGGCCAAAGTTGTGATGAATGATGAATGATATATGTGATGTATGAGATCATGTTCTTGTAATAGGAATCATGACTTGCATGTCGATGAGTATGACAACCGGCAGGAGCCATAGGAGTTGTCTTTATTTTTTGTATGACCTGTGTGTCATTGAAGAACGCCATGTAAATTACTTTACTTTATTGCTAAACACGTTAGCCATAGAAGTAGAAGTAGTCGTTGGCGTGACAACTTCATGAAGACACGATGATGGAGATCATGATGATGGAGATCATGGTGTCATGCCGGTGACAGGATGATCATGGAGCCTCGAAGATGGAGATCAAAGGAGCTATGTGATATTGGCCATATCATGTCACTACTATATATAATTGCATGTGATGTTTATTATGTTTATGCATCTTGTTTACTTAGAACGACGGTAGTAAATAAGATGATCCCTCATAACAATTTCAAGAAAGTGTTCTCCCTAACTGTGCACCGTTGCTAAAGTTCGTCATTTTGAAGCACCACGTGATGATCGGGTGTGATAGATCCTTACGTTCACATACAACGGGTGTAAGACCGTTTTACACATGCATAAACACTTAGGGTTAACTTGACGAGCCTAGCATGTACAGACATGGCCTCGGAACACAAGAGACCGAAAGGTCGAACATGAGTCGTATGGAAGATACGATCAACATGGAGATGTTCACCGACGATGACTAGTCCGTCTCACGTGATGATCGGACACGGCCTAGTCGACTCAGATCATGTAACACTTAGATGACTAGAGGGATATCAAATCTGAGTGGGAGTTCATTAAATAATTTGATTAGATGAACTTAATTATCATGAACTTAGTCTAAAGTCTTTGAAAAATATGTCTTGTAGATCAAATGGCCAACACTCATGTCACCATGAACTTCAACGCGTTCCAAGAGAAACCAAGCTGAAAGACGATGGCAGAACTATTCGGACTGGGTCCGGAACCCGAGGATCATCCTCATAGCAGCCAAGAAACAATATGTCCTAGAAGCACCGCTTAGGTGATGCACCTATCCTAGAGAACCAAGACATTATAAATGCTTGGCAGTCTCGGTCGATGATTACTCCTCGCTCAAGGCGGCATGCTTTACAGCTTAGAACTGGGGCTCCAAAAGCGCTTTTGAGCAACACGGAGCATATGAGATGTTCGAGGAGCTGAAAATGGTTTTCCAAGCTCATGCCCGGTCGAGAGATATGAAGTTCCGACAAGTTCTATAGTTGTAAGATGGAGGAAAACAGTTCTGCTCGGTGAGCACATACTCAAAATGTGCTGGTTGCACAACCGCCTGTCCCAATTGGACATTAACCTCCTGGACGAGGCGGTCATTGACAGAATCCTTCATCGCCCCACCAAGCTACAAGAGCTTTGTGATGAACTACAATATGCAGGGGATGGTGAAGACCATTCCTGAAGTATTCTCAATGCTGAAATCAGCAGAGGTTGAAATCAAGAAAGAACATCAAGTGTTGATGGTCAATAAAACCACTAAGTTCAAAAAGGGCAAGGGAAAGAAGAACTTCAAGAAGGACGGCAAGGATGTTACCGCGCCCAGTAAGCCAGTTGCCGGGAAGAAGTCAAAGAATGGACCCAAGCCTGAGACTGAGTGCTTTTATTGCAAAGGGAAGGGTCACTGGAAGCGGAACTGCCCCAAATACTTAGCGCATAAGAAGGCCGCAACACTAAAGGTATATTTGATATACATGTAATTGATGTGTACCTTACCATTACTCGTAGTAACTCCCGGTATTTGATATCGGTGCCGTTGCTCATATATGTAACTCACGGCAGAGCTGCGGAATAAACGGAGACCGGCGAAGGGCGAGGTGACGATGCGCGTCGGGAATGGTTCCAAGGTCGATGTGATCGCCGTCGGCACGCTACCTCTACATTTACCTACGGGATTAGTTTTAAACCTCAATAATTGTTATTTAGTACCAAGTTTGAGCATGAACATTGTATCGTGATCTCGCTTAATACGAGATGGCTACTCATTTAAATCCGAGAATAATGGTTGTTCTATTTATATGATAGAAATGTTTTATGGTCATGTCCGATGGTCAATGGTTTATTCTTAATGAATCTCGAACGTAATGTTACACATGTTCATAGTGTGAATACCAAAAGATGTAAAGTTGATAACGATAGTCCCACATACTTGTGGCACGCCGCCTTGGTCACATTGGTGTCAAGCGCATGAAGAAGCTCCATGCTGATGGACTTTAGAGTCTCTTGATTATGAATCATTTGACACATGCGAACCATGCCTCATGGGCAAGATGACCAAGAATCCGCTCTCCTGAACAATGGAGCGAGCAACCAACTTATTGGAAATCATACATACCGATGTAAAAGCGGTCCAATGAGTGTTGAGGCTCATGGAGGATATCGTTATGTTCTCACTCACCGATGACTTGAGTAGATATGGGTATGTCTACTTGATGAAACACAAGTCTGAGACCTTTGAAAAGTTCAAGGAATTTCAGAATGAAGTAGAGAATCAACGTGACCGAAAGATAAAATTCTTGCGATCAGATCGTGGAGGAGAATATTTAAGTCACGAATTTGGTACACACTTAAGGAAATGTGGAATCGTTTCACAACTCACGCCGCTGAACACCTCAACAGAACGGTGTGTCCGAACGTCGTAATCGCACTCTATTGGATATGCTGCGATCTATGATGTCTCTTACTGATTTACCGCTATCATTTTGGGGATACGCCTAGAGACAGCTACATTCACTTTAAATAGGGCACCGCCTAAATCCGCTGAGACGACACCGTATGAATTATGGTTTGGGAAGAAACCTAAGCTGTCGTTTCTAAAAGTTTGGGGATGCGATGCTTATGTCAAGAAACTTCAACCTGAAAAGCTCGAACCCAAGTCGGAAAAATGCGTCTTCATAGGATACCCTAAGGAAACCATTGGGTATACCTTCTACCTTAGATCCGAAGGCAAGATCTTTGTTGCCAAGAACGGATCCTTTCGGAAAAGAGTTTCTCTCGAAAGGAGTAAGTGGGAGGAAAGTAGAACTCGATGAAGTACTACCTCTTGAACCGAAAGTAGTGCAGCTCAGAAAATGTTCCTGTGGTTCCTACACCGATCGGAGAGGAAATTAATGATGATGATCAAGGTACTTGGATCAAGTTGCTACTGAACCAGTGGTCCACTAGGACACGCTCCGCACCCAGTGAGTGGTACGCAACCCTGTCCCGAAATCATGTTGTTAGACAACGGTGAACCTTCAACTATGAAGAAGCGATGGCGGGCCCAGATTCCAACAAATGGCTTGAAGCCATGCAATCCGAGATAGGATCCATGTATGAAAACAAAGTATGGACTTTGACAGACTTGCCGATGATCGGCGAGCGATAGAAAACAAATGGATCTTTAAGAAGAAGACGGACGCGGATGGTAATGTCACCATCTATAAAGCTCGACTTGTCGCTAAGGGTTATCGGCAAGTTCAAGGGATTGACTACGATGAGACTTTCTCTCCGTAGCGAAGCTTAAGTCCGTCCAATCATGTTAGCAATTGCCGTGATACTATAATTATGAGATATGGCAGATGGGCGTCAAAACAGCATTCCTAAACGGTTATCTTAAGGAAGAGTTGTATATGATGCAGCCGGAAGGTTTTGTCGATCCTAAGAATGCTAACAAGAAAGAGTTGGAACATTCGCTTTGATGAGATGATCAAAGCGTTTGGGTTTATGCAGACTTATGGAGAAGCCTGCGTTTACAAGAAAGTGAGTGGGAGCTCAGAGCATTTCTCATATTATATGTAGATGACATACTTCTGATGGGAAATGATATAGAACTCTTGGACAGTATTAAGGCCTACTTGAATAAGAGTTTTTCAATGAAGGACCTTGGAGAAGCTGCTTACATATTAGGCATCAAAATCTATAGGGATAGATCGAGACGCCTCATAGGTCTTTCACAAAGCACATACCTTGATAAGATTTTGAAGAAGTTCAAATGGATCAGTCCAAGAAAGGGTTCTTGCCTGTTTTGCAAGGTGTGAAATTGAGCTCGGCTCAATGCCCCACCACGGCAAAAGATAAAGAAGAGATGAGTGTCATCCCTATGCCTCAGCCATAGGATCTATTATGTATGCCATGTCTGTGTACCAGACCTGATGTAAACCTTGCCGTAAGTTTGGTAGGAAGGTACCAAAGTAATCCCGGCAAGGAACACCGAACAGCGATCAAGAATATCCTGAAGTACCGAAAAGGACAAAGGACATGTTTCTCATTTATGGAGGTGACGAAGAGCTCGTCAGAATGGTTACGCCGACGCTTAGCTTCGACACAGATCTGATGACTCAAAGTCACAAACCGGATACGTGTATATGTTGAATGGTGGAGCAGAAGCTGGTGCAGCTGCAAGCGAGAGCGTCGTGGCGGGATCTACATGTGAAGCGGAGTACATGGCAGCCTCGGAGGCAGCACATGAAGCAATATGGGTGAAGGAGTTCATCACCGACCTAGGAGTCATACCCAATGCGTCGGGCCGATCAAACTCTTCAGTGACAACACCGAGCTATTGCACTTGCCAAGGAGCCCAGGTTTCACAAGAAGACCAGGCACATCAAGCGCCGCTCAACTCCATCCGTGAAAATGTTCAAGATGGAGACATAGAAATTTGCAAACTGCATACGGATCTGAATGTCGCAGATCCGTTGACTAAACCTCTTCCGCGAGCAAAACATGATCAACACCAGAACTCTATGGGTGTTCGATTCATCACAATGTAACTAGACTATTGACTTTAGTGCAAGTGGGAGACTGTTGGAAATATGCCCTAGAGGCAATAATAAAAGTATTATTATTATATTTCCTTGTTCATGATAATTGTCTTTTATTCATGCTATAATTGTATTATCCGGAAATCGTAATACACGTGTGAATACATAGACCACAATATGTCCCTAGTGAGCCTCTAGTTGACTAGCTCGTTGATCAACCGATAGTCATGGTTTCGACTATGGACATTGGATGTCGTTGATAACGGGATCACATCATTAGGAGAATGATGTGATGGACAAGACCCAATCCTAAGCATAACACAAGATCGTAGTTCGCTTTGCTAGAGCTTTTCCAATGTCAAGTATCTCTTCCTTAGACCATGAGATCGTAACTCCGGATACCGTAGGAGTGCTTTGGGTGTACCAAACGTCACAACGTAATCGGGTGACTATAAAGGTGCACTACAGGTATCTCCGAAAGTATCTGTTGGGTTGACACGGATCGAGATGGATTTGTCACCCGCATGACGGAGAGGTATCTCCGGCCCACTTTCGGTAATGCATCATCATAATGAGCTCAAAGTAACCAAGTGTCTGTTCACGGGATCATGCATTACGGTATTTAGTAAAGTGACTTGCGGTAACGAGATTGAACGAGGTATTGGGATACCGACGATCGAATCTCGGGCAAGTAAAATACCGATTGACAAAGGGAATAGTATACGGGTTGATTGAATCCTCGACATCGTGGTTCATCCAATGATATCATCAAGGAGCATGTAGGAGCCAACATGGGTATCCAGATCCCGCTGTTGGTTATTGCCCGAGAGCCGCCTCGGTCATGTCGCATGTCTCCCGACCCGTAGGGTCTACACACTTAAGGTTCGGTGGCGCTTAGGGTTGTATGAATATGAGTATGCAGCAAACCGAATGGTATTCGAGTCCGGATGAGATCCGGACGTCACGAGGAGTTCCGGAATGGTCCGGAGGTAAAGATTTATATATGGGAAGTCTTATTTTGTCGCGGAAAAGTTTCAGACTTTATCGGTATTGTACCGGAGTGCCGAAGGGGTCCGGGTCCACTGCCCTGGGGCCACATGGGCTGTGGGGTGCGCCTTGGCCTATATGGGCCAAGGGCACCAGCCCCAAGAGGCCCATGCGCCAAGGAGACTTGGGGAGGGGAGAGTCCTAAAGGGGGAAGGCACCTCCGAGGTGCCTTGGGGAGGATGGACTCCTCCCCCCTTGGCCGCACCCTTCCTTGGAGGAAGGGGCAAGGCTGCGCCCTCCCCCCTCTCTCTTGCACCTATATAAAGGGAGGGGAGGGAGGGGTGGCCGCACCCATAAGCCCTGGTGCCTCCCTCCTCCCTGCAACACCTCCTCCTCCTCCCATAGTTGCTTAGCGAAGCCCTGCCGGAGTTCTGCTGCATCCACCACCACGCCTGTCGTCTTTGGATCATCATCAACCTCTCCTTCCCCTTGCTGGATCAAGAAGGAGGAGACGCCATCCGCTCCACGTACGTGTTGAACGCGGAGGTGCTGTCCGTTCAGCACTAGGTCATCGGTGATCTGAATCACGGCGAGTACGACTCCATCATCCCCGTTCCATTGAACGCTTCCGCACGCGATCTACAAGTGGTATGTAGATGCAATCACTCTCCCATGACTTGTTGCTTAGATGAACTCATAGATGGATCTTGGTGAAACCGTAGGAAAAATTTTAATTTTCTGCAACGTTCCCCATCAGAAACCCCAAGATCTACAATCGGGCGATGACTGTGTTGGTGCACTGTTTCCTCCTTGGAGGCGTTGCTTTTGGAGAGCTTGAACATCAGGTGTTGTCTTGGTGGTGGTTGTGCTGCTGCTGCAAGGCCAAGAATGATGTAGCGGGTTTTTTCTTTTTTAGCTTCTTCTCTTTTTTTGGTTGTGTGCATCCATCATGCCATTAGGGCATTGTATTGTTGTAGAGGCTGGGTGTAATTGGTATCTTCGCAATATTAATATATACTCATTATAAAAAAAAACGCCGACCGAATTCCATGAGATCCGCCAGAGACAAACCTCCACACGCCCTCCGATGATGCTAGAAACACCACGTATTTTTACCACGCGGTCTAGGTGTCATATGATGGCACCATGCCGGGATGAGACTAGGCGGGGAGAATCTTATTTCATCTACATAGAGCGTTGTCACCTTGCATCTATGAGCAGGACACAAACCCTAACAATACTCAAGAAAGTATATAAAAAAATGAAGCCCTCCCTCCTACCGGCAAGGGCCGGGATCCACCGCACCTCCATGGTTCTAAGACCATCCTAAGACGAGGTAAACCGCAGGCGGGAGGGCACGTCTGGGTGCACAGGTACGAGCAGTCGCCACCGTAATGACGCGCATGTCACCCTAGTTGATGTGTAAGAGAACCGATTGAAAGCTTATACGGTCGAGCGACGCCTAGCGTCAGCCATGCCATTTTTAAAAAAAATACAAAATATATTTGAAAGTTTCAAAAAGTATAAAAAAAGTCACACACACACATTATTTGTTCTTCAACTATGTGTAAGATTTCATTAACTAATGCGATTATTTGAAGACTAATAGAAAAACACAAATATCTTGTTAGGAGCCTCCTGTAGCCCATACGTGTACTTGGGCTTCACATGGACCATGCCCGGCTGTGCACCACTGTAACGCCCTCGATGCGGCTATATCTCCCACGTGTCGAGGCACGACTTAGAGGCATAACCGCATTGAAAGCAATGTCGCAAGTGAGGTAATCTTCACACAACCCATGTAATACATAAGGGAAAGAGATACATAGTTGGCTTACAGTCGCCACTTCACGCAGTACATAAATAAACATCCATCATTCAGAGTACACTCAAGGTCCGACTACGGAACCAAAAATAAAAGAAGATACCCCAAATGCTACACAGATCCCCGATCGTCCCAACCGGGCACCACTATCGATCATCGTGAAAAGACACATAGTAACGACCACGCCTCGTCGAACTCCCACTTGAGCTCGGTTGAGTCACCTGACCGCATCATCGGCACTGCAACTGTTTTGGAGTATCCGTGAGTCACGGGACTCAGCAATCTCACACCCGAGATCAAGACTATATAAGCTTATAGGAAGGACAGAGTAGTAAAGTGGAGCTGCAGCAAGCGACTAGCATATATGGTGGCTACATCGCAAAAGAGAGCGAGAAGAGGAGCAAAGCACGGTCGTGAAGCTAGTAGCGATCAAGAAGTGATCCCGAACTACTTACGCCGACATAACTCCAACATCGTGTTCACTTCCCTGACTCACGAGAAGAGACCATCACGGTTACACACGTGGTTGATGTGTATTTTAATTGAGGTCAACTTCGGGTTTTCTACAACCGGACATTAACAAATTCCCATCTGCCTCATAACCGCGGGCACGGCTTTCGAAAGACATTACCCTGCAGGGGTGTCCCAACTTAGCCCATTATAAGCTCTCACGGTCAACGAAGGATATTCCTTCTACCGGGAAGACCCGATCAATCTCGGAATCCCGGACTACAAGACATTTCGACAGAATAAAACAAGACCAGCAAAGCCGCCTGACAGTGCCGACAAACCCGATAGGAGCTGCACATATCTCGTTCTCGTGGCACATCCGGATGAACACTACGTGACGGCAACCGAAGATGCCCCAAGTTGCCTCGTGGTGGCACCGCAAGTGGCTCTAGTTTGGACCAACACTCGAGGAGCATTGGCCCGGGTTAAATAAAGATGACCCTCGGCTCGCGAAACCCGGGAAAAGGCTTAGGTGGCAAATGGTAAAACCAAAGTTGGGCCTTGCTGGACGAGTCTTATTCAAAGCGAACTGTCAAGGGGGTCCCATAAATCACCCAACCGTGTAAGGAACGCGAAAATCAAGGAACATAACACCGGTATGACGGACACTAGGGTGGCAAGAGTGGAACAAAACACCAGGCATAAGGCCAAGCCTTCCACCCTTTACCAAGTATATAGATGCATTAGTTCTAGCAGAAATATATTGTGATTTCCCCAACAAGTAAACATGTTCCAAAAAGGAACAACATCTCCATGTTCCAACAAGGAACAAACTTCAGCTTCACCTGCAACTAGCAACGTTATAAGAGGGCTGAGCAAAGCGGTAACATAGCCAATCAACGGTTTGCTAGGAAAGGATGGTTAGGGGCTGACATGGCAATATGGGTGACATGATATAGCAAGTGGTCGGCATCGCAGCATAGGCATAGCAAAAGAGCGAGCAACTAGCATAGCAAAGATAGAAGTGATTTGAGGGTATGGTCATCTTGCTCGCAATGTTCTCGAGTTGTCGAAAGCTTGATCCTCGTAAGCATTCTCAACAGGTTCCTCGCTCACGCACTCGCCTCCGGCTCTACCCAAAGCAACAACACAAACAAAGGAACCACAATAAATCACGGTGCAATGCACAAGCAACATGATGCAAAACATGACATGATATGCGAGATGTGATATGCAATGCTTATGCGCTCCGAAGGTAAATGATGAACCAGGCATCAACTTGGCAAACCAAGTATGCCACTGAAAGATGAGATGATTTCGTTGAAATCGATATAAAGATCACCGAATCGGATGCACGGTTTGGAAATGACAAGCAAAACAAGAATGGCACAAATCTGCCATTAACAGCATGATGCCACTTAGCAAGCAACAATAAATTAAGCTACTGCACCCAAACGTATCAACAAAGTACATGGCAGTGATCTACACAAGATGCTCGACAAAAGATGAGCACTGAGCTACAGCTAGTTCACGCCATAACAGGTTCAAACAAGCATGGCAAAAGTGCACAAAATATCAGGCTGGACATTGCAAAAACAGCATCAGGTTGCAATGTTCAGAGCAGCAAAACTACATGCTACAGGAACTTATAATAGCAAAACAAGGCATAGCATGAATCTACTCAAAGCCTAGAACAAAAGTCCCTTACTGACCATAAGCCAAAAAGGATCAGAAAATATAGTAACACCCATGTCAATATTGAAAGTTTCGTTAACAGATTCAGCAACATGGCATGTCAAAAACTGATAACAAGTAGGCATGTTTACAAGCTCAATGCACTCACTACAGAGCCTTATATGATAAACTAAGCATACATACATCAAGAAGACATGACATAGAAGACATACATGGCAAGAACAATAACATAGCATACATGGATCAACCACAACAACCTAGGCAAAATTGAATAACCTGTAGACAATCTGCCAGGAAACATTTGATAGCAAAAGTAGAGCTCGATTGACTCAAGCTATGGCACTCCATAATTGCAAACTAAGGCATGGATGGATAGAGAAAGACATGTTTAACAAAACATCCTTACTGAAGTATCTCAAAATATGCATGGATCTCTTGGTAGCATCAAGTTAACATGGCATCAAAAATCAGCTAAACAGGGCTGAAAACAGCAACATCAGGACACCTACTTTGCATGCTTGTGCTAGTCACCACATAGATCA